>WNWU01000044.1:4058785-4072374 GCA_012654045.1 Ptyas mucosa
CTCTTCTCTTCTCTTCTCTTCTCTTCTCTTCTCTTCTCTTCTCTTCTTCATTCCAATATTAATTCTATTCTGCTCTGCTCTGCTCTGCTCTGTTCTATTCTATTCACCATTGTGGCAAACAAAGATCATAAAAACGGGGCAAAACTCACTTAACAACCGTCTTGCTTAGCAAAAAAAGAAATTCTGGGCTCAATCGTGGTCATAAGTCAAGGGCTACCTTGTACACCGAATGTCTTCCTAACCGCTCAGTTGCCCCTACGGCACCTACAACAGTTTCTGCATTTTTCTGGCAAAGCCTCAGAGTGAAGTGAGGAAAAGCATGTTGAGTCAGCTCCCTCTTAGAATATATGGTGAGGCGTCACTTGACTGTGCACATGGGTGGGTGGGTGTCTTCCCCCCCCCATTCTATTTATGTGCTGGGAAAGCCCTGTTGACTGAAAATAGCTTCCCCACAGCCTTATGCTTCTGTTGGCGGCTAGCCAAGCCCAGGGCTGCCAAGATGCGGGAATTCATCGCTTAGTCACACTGGGCTGTTTCAGCCTCTGCTTTGGAAGTTTTTGCTACTCTCCCGGCTCCTGTAAAATAGGCCTTTTGATCTGAACCCGGTTGGGCTTCTGCCAAGGCTGCAAAGCTCTTTGGTAAAAGCTAAATGTCTATGGGATTTTCTCAATTGCAATGGATGGCTGTGAAAGTTGGACTGTCAGGAAGGCTGAGCACTAAAGAATGGAGGCCTTTGAACTCTGGTGCTGGAGAAGACTCCTGCGAGTCCCTTGGACTGCAAGGCGATCCAACCGGTCAGTCCTAGAGGAGATCAACCCTGACTGCTCTCTAGAAGGCCAGATCCTGAAGAGG
This sequence comes from Ptyas mucosa, assembly GCA_012654045.1. Taxonomy (NCBI): domain Eukaryota; kingdom Metazoa; phylum Chordata; class Lepidosauria; order Squamata; family Colubridae; genus Ptyas; species Ptyas mucosa. Next base: position 4,059,638 of record WNWU01000044.1, read on the forward strand.
AAACTCAAATCCTTTGGCCACCTCATGAGAAGGAAGGACTCATTGGAAGAAGAGCCTAATGCTGGGAAAGGTTGAGGGCAAAAGAAGAAGGGGACGACAGAGAATGAGATGGCTGGATGGAGTCACTGAAGCAGTCGGCGTGAGCTTCTTCACTTCACTTCTTACCCAAGAAGCTTCTTCAGCTCTGAGCTGAAGTCAGTCAAGAGCTGAAGAAGCTCCTTGGATGAGAAGCAAAACCTCTTCAAACAAAGAAACAGAAAGTTCAGATTTAACAGATTAACAAGAGTTGGAAGGGGCCTTGTGGGTCATCTAGTCCAACCTCCCGCCCAAACAAGAGAGCCTAGTTTTTGAAAGAAAGCACCTTTGGAACTCTTTGCTGAAAAACACAGAATATACAGATAGTCATAAACAGTCATTTGGTGATCATTCGAAGTTACAACAGCACTGAAAACATGGACTTACGGCCGTTTTTCACACTTACGACCACGGCAGCATCCCCCTGGCCCTGCGATTAAAATTTGGATGCTGGGCAACTGACTCCCACATATGACAATCGCAGTGTCTGTCCCAGGGTTACGTGATCGCCTTTTGCAATAGTCCGACAAGCTAGGTCCATGGGGAAATCCAGTTCAGTTAACAGCCGTGTGACTCACATGACAACTGCAGTGAATTCACTTAACAACGGCGGCAAAGAAGGTCGCAAAAGAGAGCAAGAATCACAGAACAAATGTCTTACTCAGCAATAGAAATCTCGGGCTCCGTTGTGGTTGTAAGTAGAAATGGGAAGGTCTGGGGCAGTGATGGCTAAACTATTTTACATTGCGTGCCAGGAGCAGTGGGGGGTGGGGGGTTGTGCGCATGCATGCCCACATCCATAATTCTATGCGCCCCGCCCCTGCGCACACGAATCCCCCAGCTCCCCTCCCCCACTCCTGGCATGCAATGGCCCGGTAAGCCTGTTTTTCTCTCTCACCAGGCTCCAGAGCCTTTCTAGGAGTCTGGGGAGGGCAAAAATGGCCTTCCCCCTCTAGAGGCCGGAAATGGCCCGTTTGCCAACTTGCCCAGAAGGCCCGAAAATCAGCTGAGCTCATGTGCCGACCAAAATGGCTATGCATGCCACCTGTGGCACACATGCCATAGGTACACCATCACGGGTCTGGGGGAAAAAACCTGGAAAAATTGAGAGTGGGGGCCAGAAAAACCAGGGGGAAAAAACCCCAGAAAAAAAACCCCTGGTTTTTTTAATTCAATTTTTTTCTGGTTTTTTTCCTCCTCATCTCTAGTTGTAAATCAAGAACTACCTCTAGTCACCTCCAGCACCACAATGCCACAGGAGAAATAAAATCTAGCTAAAACCAAAGCTCTGGGCAATATTGAGGCTTGGCATAATCCTAGCAAGGTGAAGTAGCTTTACACAACAAAGCCAATCATTTCCACCGAGGGAGGGGGAGGGGGGGGGGGGGGGAGGGAAGGCGGTCAATCATAAAATGAATGGGAAAAAATATGTGGAGAAAAATCAAATACACATAGCAGCTGAGAAATATTATAGCCCAACCCCCTGTTTAAGCAGGAGACTCTACACCAGTGGTGGGTTTCCCCCGGTTCGGACCAGTTCTATAGAACCAGTAGTAAAACCGGTGGGAGGTTCCGTCCACTGACCCTGACATCAGAAGCAATCTGTGCATGCAGTGTGCAAGCAAAGTGTGCGCGATCCCACTGCAAACCGGTAGTAAAGGTAAGTAGAACCCACCAGGGGTGTCAAACTCGATTTCATTGAGGGCTGCATCAGGGTTTTGTTTGACCTTGGGGAGGTCAAGGGGCGTGGCCAGGGTGGGCGTGGCCAGCTCGGCGTCACTCATCGAGGCTCTGTTTTCGCCGACGATGGCTTCCTGCAACTCCCTGCCAGCAGAAACGGAGCTCCGTTTTTACTGGCAGGGGCACCACAGACCGGTTCTTCGCCATGGCAGCCCTACGGGCCAGATCTGGTCCACGGACCTTGAGTTTGACACTCCTGCTCCAGTGGTGGGATTCAAATTTTTTAAATTATCAGTTCTGTGAGCATGGCTTAGTGGGCATGGTATAGCTTGATGGGCGTGACATGGCACGGTTTGGTGGGCGTGGCTTGGCTTGGCGGGCGTGGCAGGGGAAGGATACTGTAAAATCTCCATTCCCTCCTGTTGGAAATGAATTCAACCAATAAGCATGGGTGGATGAAAACAAAGAGACTTTATGAAAAGAAAATAATAAAAACAATTTTGCAAAATAGGGTGGTATCCCGGCAGATCTCAACAAGGAGTTTGAGCCAGGAAGCCACACCTAAAGTTTCAAAAGCATTACATTTTATAGTTCCTTATCCCGACGCCCCCCTCCCCTGCCATGCTCCTCCTACATCGCATCCAGTGACCGATCACAGCAAATCCCAAGCGCCTTTTAGAGAGAACATCATCTCTTCTTTTAATTACATGTTCGTCAACACCTCCCTATAACTACCCATAAAATATTTTGCAAACATGGCTCTTTCTTATCTCTATTGCCTTGGCATTCAAGAGTGGGCCTCTTTCTAACGGGCCTCAAACAAAAGAAGATCTATTCTAACACAACATTGTTACATATTGGTATGCTTTCAGTGTGTTCTCCAACTATCTTAAAGCAGAATAACGTCTAACAAATTATTTTATTTTTGAATTTTCTCATATCCTACACTCCTCATTCCAGGGGAAGATTACTGCAAGAATAGATGGGAGTGGGGCCAGTCAGAGATGGTATTTACCGGTTCTCCGAACTACTCAAAGTTTCCGCTACCGGTTCTACAGAACTGGTCAGAACCTGCTGAAACCCACCTCTGCCCTGCTCTATACTGTTTCGGAAAAATGGATATCCAATCTCTTCTTAAAACCTCCAGTGATGGAGCACCTACAACTTTTGAAGGCAAGCTGTTGCACTGGTTTATTATTCTCACTCAAGAAATTTCTCCGTAAATTCTTGCGGTCGACCCAATTTATCAAATGTGGCAGAAACTCCCAGAATTTCTGCATCTGCTCCACCCATCGCCTCACAGATGACTCCTCTTTTTTTGCCGCTCTGGAATTCACGCTTCTGTTTTGTGTCTGGTGTTGTGATCCCATCTGCCTGACCTCCAGCATGCCCGTGACCACAGCTATTGCCCTTTTGACACTCGTCCACCTACCCTCCAACTGGCCCCCGGCAACATCCTTCAGAGAAGCCAGGGTAAGGTCAACAAAGCTACAGCCTCCCCTCTCCCAGGCTTTCAGAGGCACTGAGGGTCATTCCTTACACTTTGGGAGCGTAAATCTGTCCTAAATCAACATAGTTCTCTAGCTGTAAGGGAGCTGGGATTATAAAACACATTTCCTCCCTCTTCGTCAATGAGAAAACAAAGCGCAGATATTCAAAGCATCATCCAAGGTGAACCTATGTTCTGCATTCAGACAATATAGCGATCCATGGGGTAAATGAAGCAGCTGGGATCACACAACACTGACAACAGTTGGTTTATTTGATTTCTTTAATATTATTATTGATCATCGCAGAGCCAGCCAGATGTTCAGACTAGGTTTGGCATTTTTGTGTACCTATCGAATCCTTAACAAGGATCTGGGATAGGCAGCTTTGGATGTTTGATGGTGTTACAGATATCGTCTTGCAGGATGGAAGCTTTTCCAAGTAAAGCCGCCTTCTGCAATTGACTGATGACGAAGTTGTCAATGCCAGTGGTATTCAAGTGGTGCTCCAGTTGTTTTGGGATTGCACCCAAAGTGCCTATTACTAGTGGTACTACCTTTATTTGCCTTTGCCACAGTTGTTCTATTTCTATTTGTAGGTCTTCGTATTTTATCTTCTCCAATTCTTTCTCTTTTCTTCTGTATTATTATTATTATTTACTTTATTCATTGAACATGAAACTCAGTCAACTAAACATTCAAAAATGCATCACAAATACCATTGACTGGTACTAATGGTTGATAAGGGTTGCTGCCAGAGTCCTAAGTATCAACCAAATACCTTCTTAAGATGTACAATGTTCCAAGTAGTGCAGTTGTTTGCAGTTCCGCTGATGTTATTGCAGGAAGCTGCAATTTCTTGATGTGTTTTGTAAAATTCTTGGACATGGTACCAAGTGCCCCAATGACAATGGGTATCACTGTTACATGTTTCATCCATAGACGTGTAGTTTCGTTGGCCAGGTCTGAATATTTCATGATTTTTTCCAGTTCTTTTTCTTCGACTCTGGCATCTCCTGGTACCACGATGTCAATAAATTGTACGTTTTGGTTTTCGACAACTGTGATATCTGGCGTGTTGTGTTCCAAGTGACGATCCGTCTGTATTCGAAAGTCCCACAAGATTTTCACCTTCTCATTTTCTATAAATGTTTCCACTTTATGTTCCCATGACTTTTTGGATGCAGGAAAGTCGTATTTTTTACATAATGACCAGTGGACTAATTTAGCAACTCAGTCGTGTTGTTGTTGCTGTTGTTGTTATTATTACATTATCTCTTTTATTCATTAAACATGAAACTCAGTAAACAGAACATTTAAAAATGCATCACAAATACGATTGACTGGTGCTAATGGTTGATACGGGTTGCTGCCAGCATCCTCTTAAAATATATGATGTTCCGAGTAGCGCAGTTTTTTGCAGTTCTGCTGCTGCTGTTGTTGTTGTTGTTATTATTATTATTGACTGTGGGCAACATGCAACATTAAAATGAAACCATAAATAGATAGATGACAAGACAGATAGATAAATATATAAAAACACATGCAAATCCAACAGCCTTGGATAGTACAGTGGTCTAAAGCACCCTGTTATTAACACCAGCTGCCTGCAATTATTGCAGGTTCGAATCTCACCAAGGCTCAAGGTTGACTCAGCCTTCCATCCTTTCTAAGGTAGGTAAATTGAGGACCCAGTTTGTGGGGGCAATAAGCTGACTTTGTATAAATATACAAAAGTATGAAGGCTATTGCTTAGCGCATTGTAAGCTGCTCTGAGTCTCCGGAGAAGGGCGGCATATAAATCAAATTTTAAAAAAAATTGCATGTGTAATATTCAAGTTATAACTAAAGGTAGGGAGGAAGGGAGCAGAATTTATTGGGGGGGGGGAGTGGAGGTGGGAACTGCTATTAGTCTATCAACTACCTCCAGTGGGAAATTCCAAACACTGGGTCTTCAGGCTTTTGCAAAAAGGAAGGCGTGTGGGAGTCAATCTGACAGCAGGGGACAAGAAGACCCCTAGGACAGGGGTCACTAACCTTGGCAACTTTAAGACTTGTGGATTTCAACTCTCAGAGCTTCGCTGGCTGAGGAATTCTGGGAGTTGAAGTCCACAAGTCTTAAAGTTGCCAAGGTTGGAGACCCCTGCCCTAGGACATCTTGAGGAGCCATGGCAGAGAAGGCTCTTCTCCAGGACCCCACCAGCTGGAATTCCTTGACTGAAGGGATCTGCAGCATGCCACTTCTGCTGTCACAGGTGCCGTCTCACCCCTGTCTCTCTCTCTCTCTTTTTTGTTTTATATACACCAAATCAGTGTTTAGTCCAATCTAAATTTACAAAGTCCAAAGTCCACTTCTATTCAGTCCAATTTAGGATCTTTAGCTGGGTTTTTCTGTTATGGGCTTCTCTTCCTCCTTTAATCGTCTTTTAAAATTCAAGAATTTGTAAACCGTTTATATCCAATTCTGTTCCAAGAATTTTTTTGGGTTTCTTTTTTTTTTTTGTAATCAAGTTAGTCTCTGCAAATTCAATATCCACAGATAAAATTTCTTTTTGGGCTTTAATGTTTCCACTTTCTCTCTTCTCCATCAATTATGTCCCCCCCAACGTTGTTTAGCTGCTATTTCCACGCCGGGGTAATTTTAAAACTTCCAATTTTTTCCTTTTATACCTGTGAGTTGACCAATCACTCACCCGGTACCGGTACTCCATCCAAATCTTCGCTCCTGCACAATTCTTATTCCGGATGCCCCAGCTTCATGGCGATTCGCAATGACCGCCGCCCCCCGCCATCGTATCGAAGAGTTTTCTTTGGCTTTCCAAGGAACTTGCCTGTTCCTCTTTAGCCTATGAGATGCCTCTCCTTCTTCACTGTCCCTTCAGGACAGGACAGTCCGAAGACCCCCCCGACAACGGTTCATCTGGCTGGGTTTTCGCCAAGCTCATTAGAGCCTAGTATTTTCCCAACCAGTCTCACCAGGACGCTTCCGGGTTCCCCTCACCCCTGTCTCATAGGGGTGAGAAGGCTCCTCAAGTAACCTGCATCCATGCCAAAGCAGGGCTTTGTAACCATCACCTTGAATTGCATCCAGAAGTAAACCATCAGCCACTGCAGCCCTCAGTGCAACATGGGCCACTAAAAAGAGTCCCCACAGACTGTCCATACTACTCCACTCTGCACCAGTTGAAGTTTCCAAATGCTTTTCAAGGGTAGTCAGACTGGCAAGTTGCAGGAGGCCATTATGTAAGCAATTAACCTGAAGCTGGATAGAACGTCTTAGAAAGAGAATCAGAAAATCTACGCTCTAATTGACATGGAGATAAATTGCTTTAAAACGGGTGAGCCCAGTTGCTCGACTTCTTGTAAGCTGATCCTGTTTTATTTATCCTCAAACATCTGTTTGTTTGTTTCTTTATCCTGTTTACCAACACCTTGAATTGCACCAGGAAACCAACTGGCAGCCAGGGCAGCTGTCGGAACAGTGGTGTAACATGGGACCACTCTAGGGGCCTCAAAGATTGCCTGAGCCACCATATTCCGTACCAGTTAAAGCCTCTGGATGCTCTTCAAGGATAGTCAGCTTGGCAAGTTTCAGGAGGCCATTATATAAGCAACTAACCCGAAGCTGGATCTTATTTATTTATTTTATTTATTTATTTTGTCAAGCATGTATTTTATGACAGATACAAGTGTAAACATAATTATAATTATGTTTTAATTATAAATACATGAATTATAATTAATTATAAATACATGAAAAGGATACGAATAAAAGAAAACATTAGGACAGGGACGGTAGGCAGGCTAGTGCACGCCCCTTACAGACCTCTTAGGAATGGGGTGAGGTCCACAGTAGACAGTCTAAGGTAAAAGTTTTGGGGGTTTGAGGAAGAAACCACAGAGTCAGGAAGTACATTCCAGGCGTTGACCACTCTGTTACTGAAGTCGTATTTTCTGCAGTCGAGTTTGGATCGGTTTACCATGAGTTTGTATCTATTGCGTGCTCTTGTATTGTTTTGGTTGAAGCTGAAGTATTCATTGGCTGGTACGACATTGTAGCAGATGATTTTATGTACTCTGCTTAGGTCAGACTGAAGACGGCGAAATTCTAAGTTATCTAAGCGCAAAATTTTGAGTCTGGTGGCATAAAGTATTTTGTTGTGAGCAGAGGAGTGGAGGACTCTCCTTGTGAAATATCTCTGGACTCGTTCGATTGTATTAATATCCGATATGCAGTGCGGATTCCAGACAGATGACCTGTATTCAGGAATTGGTCTTGCAAAAGTTTTGTATGCCCTAGTTTGCAGGTTAGAAAGGTTAGAAAGAGAAGAAGAAAGTCTGCGCTCTAACTGACATGGGAATAAATTGTTTCAAAATGGACGAGTCCGTTGCTAGACGTCTTGTAAATTAATCCTGCTTATTTATCGTCAATACATCTGCTTGCTTGTTTATCCTGTTTATTGATCCTCAGTAAAACTTGCTTTAAAAAAAGTTTGCAAGATCGTGCTTGGAAAATAATAACTTTGCTTCAAAAAGAGGAGCAAAAACAAAGCAAAGATTAAGATATATTGTGTGACTTCACTTTCTAGATCTGTAAGTATTGCATAAGCCCATTAGAGAGATGTTTGAACTTGGTTTTCAGAGAGTGGGTGAATATAATACCGTGTTTTCCCCAAAAAAAGACCCTGTCTTATATTTTTTTTGAACCCTGAAATAAGTGCTTGGCCTTATTGCCATGCGCTCAAAAGCCCGATTGGGCTTATTATCAGGGGATGTTTTATTTTGCGGGAAACAGGGTATGTAGCGCAATTTAACAGAAAATATAGCAGGCTGTTGGTCTTTTTTTACAGATTGTTTTAAAAGATTAAAAATCCACACTTAATATTTGGGACTTTTCATTCTACATCCAACGTTCACTAGCGCATACAGCTGTCAGCATAAAATCCCTCATTACACATTTTTAATGCCCGTTTTCTCAACGCTGCCTTTAGTTAAGTATGTATTTTAATGCAAGATTTTAAACAACTTTTTTTCCTGGCATATGCTCTGTTTAGTAAAAAAACAAAACAAACAACCCTGCTTTTTGCATGCAGCATTTAGAAACACATGTTCTTTTCCAGGCACATCTGTCAACCAAATTTCTTTTGGTTCGGATGTTGGACACCGTCAAATTCAGGGAACGGAAAGCAACGGTGCCGTTTGGTGAATCTTCCAACTGCCCACTCCAGAAATATCACTCAAACACTTGTGTCCAAAGCAATCCTTGACTTCACTCACATCTAGAACAATTAACTCCCTAATTAGCCCACAAATTACTGTTTTGCCAACACAGAGGTTCTGTTGTTTGGGAAAACGATTTAGCGGTTCCAGGCAATTTCACGCTTTGCTGATGATGGCTAAAAGAAGACTAAATGGAGCCTTCTTCACATCTCTGTTGCTGACATCTTCAGCAAACAGAATTGAAGCTGAGATTTGAACAACAAGCTACTCCAATAAATCTCAGCCAGGGCTAATCCATGGATGATAGACAGCATACTGCCAAGCTATGACAGCTGCAGTTCCCTGACATGTAGCATCCTAATTTAATTTAAAACCATGAGAGACATTTTGGTCCAGTGAAGGCACTTCCAAACTTGGCAACTTTAAAGACTCGTGGACTTCAGCTTCCAGAATTCCCCAGCCAGCAATAGCAACAAGGATGATTGGGGGACTGGAGGCTAAAACATATGAAGAGCCGTTGCAGGAAGTGGGTATGTCAAATTTAATGAAAAGAAGGACTAGGGCAGAGGTGGGTTTCAGCAGGTTCGGACCAGTTCTGAAAAACCGGTAGCGGAAATTTTGAGTCGTTCGGAGAACCGGTAGTAAAAATTCTGACTGGCCCCACCCCCCATCTATTCTCTGCCTCCTGAGTCCCAGTTGATCGGGAGGAAGTGGGGATTTTGCAGTAACCTTCCCATGCCATGCCCACCAAGCCACGCCCACCAAGCCATGCCACGCCCACAGAACCGATAGTAAAAAAATTTTGAAACCCACCACTGGACTAGGGGTGACATGATAGCAGCATTCCAATATTTGAAGGGCTGCCACAAAGAAGAGGGAGTCAAGCTATTCTCCAAAGCACTTTAGGGCAGGACAAGAAGCAACGGATGGAAATCAAGGAGAGAAGCAACTTAGAACTAAGGAGAAATTTCCTGACTGAACAATTAATCAGTGGAAGGCTCACCTCCAGATGTTGTGGGTGCTTTAGAAGAGACTGGGGAGCTGTTTGTTTGAAATGCTATAGGGTCTCCTGCTTGAGCAGGAGGTTAACAGAGTTGGAAGGGACCTTGTAGGTCATCTAGTCCAACCCCCCCCCCAAGCAGGAGACCCTATACCATTTCTGACAGATGGCTCTTCTTGAAAGTTTCCAGAGATGAAGCCCCCACAACTTCTGAAGGCAACTTTTGTTCCGTTGGTTGAATGCTCTCGCTGTCAGAAAATTCCTCCTTATTTCCAGGTTGAATCTAGAAGACCTCCAAGGTCCCATTCCAACTCTTCTTATTCTGTGATTAAGGCCCCAAGCCAGAAACTGGGGGACCGTGAGTTCTAGTCCCGCCTGTAGGAAGTTAGCACCCACCCTTCTCCTAGAAAAATGAAATATTTTAGGAGATATTAAAAGGGCAGAATATTTCCCCTAAAAGGGAGGCAGAAGCTCAGCCCCACCCCACCTTTGTCAATTGGCCATTAAGGCCTATGCCAGTCTTTTCAACATAACAAAGATCTACCTCCTTCAGGCAGAGCCATCATAGGAATCCAAAAGCCCTTTCATTACATCATCACCCAGCAAGAGTCAACCAAGCCTGGGGCTCAGACAACCTACAAAGTTACCCCTGCATGGCCCCATGGGAGTCTGACAACCAATCAGAATACAAGCTCAAATTCAAATGCCCAGAGAGGGCATAAAACCCAGGCACTCTCAGCATCTCTGCCCCCTTTTTTTCTTCACCCAAGATCTTCAAGGCATGTGATCCTGTCCACCATTAAAAACCATCTTTCCAAGCAGCCCCCATGTTTCCAGTGTCTTTTTCCCCACTTGGAACTGAACCCAGATGGACACACCTTAGCTACGAAGTCAGCCAGGTGATCTCAAGCCAGTCACTTTCTCTCAGCCCTGGGAAGGAGGAACTTTGCTCTGCCCAAGCCAGCTCCTTCGAAAGCCTCCTGTTTAATACGCTCAGTGTGGAAGAACAATTCAACCGTCGAGATTCCTTTGTCCCATAAAAATCTCTAAGAGGCTTGTAAACTCCTTGTGAATTAGCCCGGATTTATTATATGTATTTGAAGCAATACTCAGAGGGATTGTTAAGCTCATGCTGCCAAGGATGTATGGTTCTCCCACCCCCAACAGCCTTTTCAAACGCATTTTCGTTTCGTAAGGAAAAGCGGTGGCTGCTTTGAAAAGCCAGATGCATTCGAGGCTCTACACCCCAAAGGAAAAGCTGTTGGTGAGGGATTAGCCCTACCAGCTGTGCTCCAGATGTGTTCGGACCACCATTCCTATCATTCTTAGCTGGGAACATGGGGAATTGTAGTGCCGCTATATTGGGAGAAAACCAGGCTGCCCGACTTCCTAAAATCTCCCGTACCAGTTTCCCCCGCCTATCCTATCACGGTGCTCTCTCTCCCCATTAAATTCCTTTTATCACAAACCGCCATCTTTCTCATGCTTAATGGCCACACAATGCGTGAAAACACCCTTTCCTCCCTCTCCCATTCTTTATGGGCTGTGAAGATGTCACCAATGAGGATTTTTGTGAGCACGGGGGCCCCTAAAAAGGGTAAAAAATGACAATATCCATTCTCCCAAAGAAGATTGAATTCACTTTAACGCTCCCTATTTTGGTAAAAGAGTAAAAACCAGGGAAAATTGTAGGGTCAAAAACAGATCAGGTATATTCCGGCATCTTGATAGTGCTTGAGAAATTGTAAAAATGGGGAGAAATCCACATGTAACCCCCCCTCCCTTTTACAGGACGTCTTTGACTTACAACAGTTCGCTTAGTGACCGTTTAAAGTTACAGTGGTACTGAGAAAAATGACCTGTGGCCGTTTTTCGCACTTATGACCTTTGCAGCATCCCCAGGGTCACGTCATCAAAATTCAGACGCTTGGGAATTGGCTCGTATTTATGACAGTTGCAGGGTCCCAAAGTCCCAGCCTTCCATTCTGCCCTCCCCTTCATCTTAGTGCCTGTCCTCTTTTGAAGCTGAGCTGATGACAAAATGACATCTTGTCCTCCCTTTCCCCCTCCTCCTGCCTGCTAAAAATGGCACCCCTTTTTCACCTTAAGGAACCGCTGCTCCTTAGCTCCGTCTTTAAGCTCTCAACAGGCGACCGCGTGCAGGGAATAACTCTCCCTCTCTTTGGCTGGTTCTTGCATTCTCAGCCAAAGGCGAATGTTATCTTTCCTGTATTAAAACTAATACAATGTTTATTTTTTTAATAAACTATTATAATTTTATTATTTATTATTAAATATAAATTATATTTATATTTGCTGATAAAGAAATAAATTGGATACAAAATAGTTTGTCGCGAAAGCGACTGCCGGAGGGCTCCTGGACTGGAGCTGAAAGGCAAAAGGGAAGCAGTATGCTCCCTCTCATATTGGGGTAGACCAGATGCTTCGACAGAAAAACACTTTATATATATTAAATAATATTAAATACAATGAAGGGCCTTGGTAGTACAGTGGTTTAAAGCACCCTGTTATTAATACCAGCTGCCTGCAATTATTGCAGGTTCGAATCTCACCAGGCTCAAGGTTGACTCAGCCTTCCATCCTTTCTAAGGTGGGTAAATTGAGGACCCAGTTTGTGGGGGCAATAAGCTGACTTTGTATAAATATACAAAAGTATGAAGGCTATTGCTTAGCGCATTGTAAGCCGCCCTGAGTCTCCAGAGAAGGGCGGCATATAAATCAATTTTTTTTAAAAAATATTAAATATAATTATTTATTATTAAAATTATTTTAATAATAAAATAATATCTACAGACACCTTACATCCTGGACATAAATTGTTTTATGTACCCTCAAAAAGACGCTATAGGGCATTGCACATCAGAACAGCTAGACACAAGGACAGGGTTTTTCCAAATGCCGCCACTCTGCTTAACAACTAATTCCCACAACACTGTCAAATAATTTACTAAGACTGCATTAGTATTATTCTTCTCTTCCTTATTAGTTTCTATCTCTTTCCACTTATGACTATGATCATTTTGCTTGTACCTTTCAATTATATTGTTTTTACTTGTTTCCTAGTACAATTCGATAGCTTATTAGTAACCTTGACTATCACTAAGTGTTGTATCTTTTTATTCTTGAAGAATGTATTTTATTCTCCTTATGTACACTGAGAGCATATACACCAAAGACAAATTCCTTGTGTGTCCAATCACACTTGGCCTGTTCTGTTCTGTTCTGTTCTGTTCTGTTCTGTTCTGTTCTGTTCT
>WNWU01000044.1:4072384-4093430 GCA_012654045.1 Ptyas mucosa
TTCTGTTCTGTTCTGTTCTGTTCTGTTCTGTTCTGTTCCGTTCTGTTCTGATCCTCTCTATTCTATTCTACTCTATTCAAGAATTGCAGAAAGATTCATTAGTGATATGCAGACACCACCATGCTTATCATGAGCACATTTTGTCCTATTTTGTCTACTTTCGACTTTGTCTACTACTGTCTACTGGTCAGTGGAGATGACTGAGAAGTACCAGAAAAGCCGAATTCAGAATGGTTAAACTACCATCAGACAAATCTGATTTGCAGCCTTCGTTTCTTCTTTAATTTTCTTTAAACCGCTGGCTGACACACAGGTCTTGCAGTGTCACAAAACGGGGGTATGTGTACGCTGTGTGGATCTTCACCCCTCCCTCTGATCTCCAATTTAAATGATTTCTCCCACGAGGCTCACCACGAGTTTTATAGGGCATAACTAACACCAATAAACAGACTTGATAAGGAGGCCTTATTAACCAACTGATGGGCCACTTGGTTTATAAATTCTTCTTTTTTCAAATGCGGAAGGAAACAGGGAGTTGCATAATTAAGGGCATCAAAGGATGTATTTATGTCGGGGGAATCTCTCTTCCAGCCATCTTGCAAGGAAAAGCTGAGATAGGCCAAAGGGAGCTCCGGGATGGCTGTAAAGGTAACAAAATACAGAATAACAGAGTTGGAAGGGACCTTGGAGGTCTTCTAGTCCAATCCCCTGCTCAAGCAGGAGACCCTTTACAATTTGAGATAAGTGGCTGTCCAGTCTCTTCTTAAAAACCCACAACTTCTGGAGGCAAGCTGTTTCACTGGTTAATTGTTCTCACTGTCAGGAAACTCCTCCTTGGTTCTAGGTTGCTCCTCTCCTTGATAAGTTTCCATTCATTGCTTCTTGTCCTGCCTTGGACAGGTGCTTTGGAAAATAAGTTGACCCCCTCGTCTTTGTGGCAGCCCCTCAAATACTGGAAGGACCCCAGTCCTTCTTTTCTCCAGACTAGCCATACCCAATTCCTGCAACCATTCTTCATATATTTTAGTCTTCAAGCCTTCAATCGTCTTAGTTGCTCTTCTCTGCACTTTTCCCAAAATCTCAACATCTTTTTTGCATATTCAACAAAAACGTTGAAAGCAAAGAAGATGTTGTATACTCAACATCATTTTTGTACACTATTCCATAGATCTCTATCAATTGCCTTGGTAGTACAGTGGTCTAAAGCACCCTGTTATTAACACCAGCTGCCTCCAATTATTGCAGGTTCGAATCTCACCAGACTCAAGGTTGACTCAGCCTTCCATCCTTTCTAAGGTAGGTAAATTGAAGACCCAGTTTGTGGGGGCAATAAGCTGACTTTGTATAAATATACAAAAGTATGAAGGCTATTGCTTAACGCATTGTAAGCCGCCCTGAGTCTCCGGAGAAGGGCGGCATATAAATCAAATTTAAATAAATAAATAAATAAAAATTGCAAAGTGTTATCTACTCCCCCATATGTTCTTCGATCCATGTTCTGTTTAATTTATTTTAGCAGTCACAAATATGAAACTGTGAATTATTTTTTTCCTGCCTTAAGTCTGACTGATCCCTTTGCCACATCTTTGCCAGTTCGTTGAAACATTTGCATACAGTTTAGCATGCATTTCTAAAATAGACAAATTTGGGACCCAAGCCTCCACCAATATGCATTTTTTTTCCTCCCAGAGTTGTGAACTACACATCGCAAAGGACAATTGCATTCCACTCACTTTTAGGTTCAGGAAGTACAAGCTGAGTACATTTTACACCTTAATAGGAACCAGATGACTATTTCTATAAAATATACAATCGGTTGAAGCAAGATCTTCCTAACAGCGTATTTCAAAGCACAAGCTATTTTACAACCTGTGCTAATAACACAGATATGCATACACTTCCTTCCAAAAATCCGTATATACCTAAGAGTCCTTTAAAAAAAAAAAATTAAAAAGTTTTTATTAATCATTCAAAATTAAAAACATCAGACATAGATATGACATCACTGGTTCTAAATATCTTCCAACACTTTAAACTAATACAAATTATGTTAATGTTAATATTATAATTATAATATAACTATATTATATAATTATTATTATATAATATATATAATATATATATAATATATATTATATAATATAATATATTATATATAATTATAATTATATAATTCTTTAACCTTATACGTTATTTGTACATAACATCATACTAACAATATCATATTTCTACACAATTATACATACTTATCTATTAATCTATACCTGTACCTATTTATGCAATTTACATACATATTTATCCGTCATAACGTATATATTTCTCATCCAACACTACACCCTTATCTCAGCTATCCCCCTTTTATCTAGCCATTCGTAAAAAAATTTCCAGATTATATAGTACTGTGTTTCACAATTTATCCTTGAGCTCTAAGGTAAGTCTGTCCATTTCTGCGCAGTTAAGAATTTTTAATAAGATTTCCTCTTCAGTTGGGGTATCTTTCTCTATCCACTTTTGATCAAAGGCTATCCCTGCCACTGTGAGTATATGCAATAATGGATAATTTATATCTTTCTTATATTTACCCTCTGTCATTCCCAAAAGGAAAAATTCCGGCTTGACTTCTATATTTATTAATAAAATTTCTTCAAGCCAACTCTTTATTAAATCCCAATATTTTTTGGCCTTTGGGCATACACCTAAGAGGCCTGATGACTCCAATTATCTCAAATTTTAATTGAGCCCCCCCCCACCAACCCCATCATACAATGAACAAATGTGGATTCTATCTGCCCCTTTCTGATTACTCTTTAGACAAGAGGCTTAGCAAAACAAACAAACAAATAAAAACCCTGGCTTGCAGATGTCACAACCCATAACAAATGCAGAGCTCTTTAGAGTTTGCAGATCACGGGAACCCCATTGAGTTAGCTCAGTGTAGATGGTGAACCCAGAAAATAGGTTTACATGAGTAGCCAAGTAAAATGGGATCTGCTGAAGTGGTCTTAGAAACGGTTACAACGGTTGTGAGAATTGCGTATTAGGAATGGCTGCTAAGAAGAGTTGCAGGAATTGGGTATGTCTAGTCTAATGAACGGGTCTAATCTATTCTAATAACGGGGTGAGCTCCCGTTCCTTGACCCAGCTTCTGCCAACCTAGCAGGTCGAAAGCACATAAAAAATGCAAGTAGAAAAATAGGGATCACCTTTGGTGGGAAGGTAACAGAATTCCATGCGCCTTTGGCCTTTAGTCATGCCGGCCACATGACCACAGAGACGTCTTCGGACAGCACTGGCTCTTTGGCTTTGAAACAGAGATGAGCACCGCCCTCTAGAGTCAGGAACGACTAGCACATATGTGTGAAGGGAACCTTTACCTTTATTTTAAGTCTAATGAAAAGAAGGACCAGGAGACACAGGATAGCAATGTCCCAATATTTGAGGGGTTTCCACAAAGAAGAGGGGGTCAACCTATTCTCCAAAGCACCTGAAGGTAGAACAAGAAGCAATGGAGGGAACCTAAGGAGAGAAGCAACCTAGAATTTCCTGGCAGTTAGAACAATTAATCAATGGAACCTCTTGCCTCCAGAAGTTGAGAATGCTCCAACACTGGGAGTTTTTAAGAAGAGGTTGGATAACCATTTGTCTGAAGTGGCGTAGGGTTTCCTGCCTAAACAGGGGGTTGGACTAGAAGACCTCCAAGGTCCCTTCCAACACTTGTTATTTTGCTATCCTTAGTCTGTACTTGATTTATGGAAATTTAGAGAAAAACGGCTGGCAGCTTTTTCAAAAGCAAGTAAGCCAACATCTGGCATACTGCCATGCCCATGGACCTGGCCTGGACCTACTGAATTCCTAAGGGTACAAGTGCCAGAAGGTTTTTCCAAGTTCCTGGTGCCCCCCACCCCCGAAGATGCACCGTGACAAATTCCCACCCCCTCGGCATGAAAGGAGCCAGCGCTGGCTGGCTGGGGCCTTTTATGAAACGGAGCGGTTCCTTGTGCATATCCGAGTTGCTTTCTGCCAAGGCAGAGGTCAGGGGCTGGTGCCCCCAGGGGCCCTGGGGGAAGGAGGAGTGGCCATCTGCTCGACTACTTACGCAGAGGTCACTGCTCCCGTCACACAGCCCATCAGCCTTTAGCTTCGAGGGCCTCTAAAGAGAGGGGAGGGCGGGAGCGGGAGGGACGGGACAGTTGCATGATGAAAGCTGAGCCCTGATGTGGAGAGACAGGCCAGCCAGAGAGGGCTAAGTGAAAACAGTCATGTGTGGTGCACCCTGAAAAGCGCAGAGAGAGGCCCTTCCTTCTCTCTCTTTGGGGCTGCGATTGTGTTTGTTTCATAGAATTCCACTCCGGCTACTGGCTTGCCTAGCTGGTCTCCGAGGGCATATTTTCCAAGTCCACAACTCTCTCCTACCACAACGAGTCTGTTCCCCATCATCATCATCATCATCATCATCACCACCATAAATTTATTTGTCAAGCATATATAAGATAACAGGTAAAAGTATAAAGATAATTTGAATACATGAAAAGAGTAAGAGTAAAAAGGAATATTAGGACAAGGACGGTAGGCACGCTGGTGCGCTTATGCACGCCCCTTACAGACCTCTTAGGAATGGGGTGAGGTCAACAGTAAACAGTTTAAGGTTAAAGTTTTGGGGGGTTTGGGGAAGAAACTACAGTCAGGTAGTGCATTCCAGGCATTGACCACTCTGTTGCTGAAGTCCTATTTTCTGCAATCGAGTTTGGAGCGAGTTTACCTTGAGTTTGTATCTATTATTTGCTCGTGTATTGTGGTGGTTGAAACTGAAGTCGTCATTGACAGGAAGGACATTATGGTAGATAATTTAATGTACTATGCTTAGGTCAGACTGAAGTCGGCGTAATTCTAAGTTGTCTAAGCCCAAAATTTGAAGTCGGGTGGCATAAGGTATTTTATTGCAGTTAGAGGAACGGAGGACTCTTCTCGTAAAATATCTCTGGACTCTCCCGATCGTATTTATGTCCGATATGCAGTGCGGGTTCCAGACAGATGAGCTGTATTCAAGAATTGGTCTAGCAAATTCTTCTTCAGAATAACAAAGAGATGGAAGGGATCTTGGTGGTCTTCTAGTCCAACCCCCTGCCCATGAAACTCCACAAGTCCAATCAATTTCAATCAGAATAGAGTCGGAAGGGACCTTGAAAGTCATCTAGTCCAGCCCCCTGCTCAAACAGGAGAACCTATACCAGCGGTCAGCAACCTTAAACACTCAAAGAGCCATTAAACACTCAAAGAACCATTTGGACCCGTTTCCCACAGAAAAGAAAACACTGGGAGCCACAAAACCCTTCCCGTGCCTGACTATTTCCTGAGCGGCCACAAAACTAGCATATGTAGTTGAATTAAACGTTCTGTTTTCCTCTGAAACTTTTCTTTTCTTGGATTTATCCATGGTTGGCCTACTCAGGGTTGAAAAGCTCAATAAATTGCGTGCCAGTGGGTGTTGCACATTGGCAGTTGTGACGCATATTTTGAGTGACAAGGAGCCACAGCAGAGGGGTGAAAGAGCCACATGCGGCTCCAGAGCTGCAGGTTGCTAACCCTTTGCTCTATACCATTTCAGACAAGTGGCTGTCCAGTCTTTTCTTAAAAACCTCCAATAATGAAGCACCCACAATCTGAAGGCAAACCATTCCACTGGCTCATTGTCTTCACTCTTGGGAAGTTTCTCTTTAATTCCAGGTTGCTTTTCTCCTTGATGAGTTTCCATCCATTTTTTCTTGTCTTGTCTTCTAGTGCTTTGGAAAATAAGTTGACTTCCTCTTCATTGTGGCAGCCCCTCAAATACTGGAATACTGGAAGCAGTATTCCAGTATTTGAAGTGCCTAAAACCACTGATCGGGGACCCAGTGGCTCACTGGCTAAGACGCTGAGCTTGTCGATCAGAAGGTTGGCAGTTCAGTGGTTCGAATCCCTAGTGTCGCGTAATGCGGTAAGCTCCCGTTACTTGTTCTGCCAAGTTCAAAAGCACGTAAAAAATGCAAGTAGAAAACTAGGGACCACCTTTGGTGGGAAGGTAACAGCCTTCCGTGCGCCTTTGGCATTTAGTCATGCCGGCCACATGACCACAGAGATGTCTTCAGACAGCGCTGGCTCTTCGCCTTTGAAACGGAGATGAGCACCACCCCCTAGAGTCAGGAACGACTAGCACGCATGTGCGAGGGGAACTTTTTGAACTAAAGACACCCTTTTGCACAGTTTCCTTGGGAGAAAGGCAAAAGGGCTAATGGCACAAAATGTGTAAAGCACAAAACTCCAAAGCAAACAAGAAAACCGAACAGGTACAACACCGAAGAGATAGATCCTCGTGACTCTTTGCATCTTCTGATTATGCAATTTTCATTTTGCTTTGAAAGGTACCATCTTATCCCAGATTCCATGCTTGGTCAAGGTAGCTCAGTACAGGTAGTCCTCAACTTAAAACGGTTCGTTTAATGACCATTTGAAGCAGTGGTGAAATCCAATTTTTTTTTATTACCTGTTCTGTGCGCGTGGCTTGGTGGGCGTGGCAGAGGAAGGATATTGCAAAATTCCCATTCCCACCTCACTCCAGGGGAAGGATAGTGCAAAATCTCCATTCCCTCCCCACTCTGGGGCCAACCAGAGGTGGTATTTGCCGGTTCAGCAAACTACTCAAAATTTCCGCTACCAGTTCTCCGAACTGCTCAAAATTTCCGCTACCAGTTCTTCAGAACCTGTCAGAACCGGCTGGATTTCACCCCCGCCATGTTGGCGTACCTGGAATAGAATTGGGAGTTTTCTATCTATCTGATCCAGGAAATGGGCCCATATCAAGCGAGGTCACGGTCAATTAACTTGGTACTGATTAGTTCAGGGTGGGATAAACTACCTTTCTGATTGAGGACTGCATTCCTTTAGTGGACATCTGCTATGAGTTACATGAAGCCCTGGGCTAAAGCAGCTATATAGGGGAGCAGAGCCTCAATTTGGTAGAAATACCATCCCTCTCTTTCCCCCCTCTCTTCCTCCCTCCCTCTCTCCTTCCCTCCTTTTCTAACTCTCCTTTTTTACCCTGATGGCCTCTTCTTTCTCTCCAGCCCAGAGGGAGCAGACAGAGGTCAAGAGTCAAAACTTATCCATTGCAGAGGTTCTGAAATGAGATAGAAAATTCCTGAGTCTTGCTCCCTGGCCTTGCTTAGCAGTGATTTTTTTCATGGTTCCAGAGAGAAAATATTTCCTATCAGACTTTGCAGCATCTCTCTGACCCAGGGGGATCAAACTCAATTTCATTGAGGGCCGCATCAGGATTGTTGTTTGACCTTGGGAGGCTGGGGTGGCTGTGGCCGTGGTGGCCATGGTCAGCTTAACTGTGGTGGCCCAAGCCAGCGATGAAATGTACTTACCTTTGCTACCATTTCGGGAGTGTGAGCGTGCACACCTCTTCTGCACATGCGGAGAGCCTTCTGCACATGCACCGAGGGTCAAAAATAGGACATAATGATGTCCCAGTGGGTGGGCGGAGCCTCCCACCGCCGGTTCTACCGGTTCACGCAAGCAGGATAGATCCGATTTGGATTTCACCGCTGGCCCGAGCTCCGTTTCAGCTGCGACAGCCTCCTGCAACTCTCTGCCAGTGAAAATGGAGCTCAAGAGCGGTGAGCTCCTTTCACCACTGGCCTGAGCTCCGTTTCCATTGGCAGAGACACTGAGAGCCGGTCCTTCACTGTTTCAAGGGTGGCCCTGTGGACCAGATCTAAGCACTCCACAGGCCAGATCCAGCCCCTGGGCCTTGAGTTTGACACCCCCTGCTCTAAACCAAACACAACTCTTCTCCAAGCCTGATTCTTCCAGAGTTTTCTTTAGCAAGATTTGTGGATACGAAAAGGGAAGAGAGTTTTATAAGAATTCAGGCCATCGAGCTCTTTCTTATATGGAATCAACACTCAGGTGGTACTTGACCTATGACCATAACTGAGCCCAAAATTTCTGTTGCTAAGCGATACAGTGGTTAACTGAGCTTTGCCCCATTTTACAGCCTTGTTGTTAAGTGAATCATGGCAATTGCTAAGTTAGTAAGACTGACTTCGCCATTGATTTTGCTTGTCAGAAGGTTGCCAAAGGGGATCACATGTTGTGGCCCGTCAGCAGCCTGTGCGGATTGTAGCTGATTCTGACAGTGAGGAGGCTGGTGTGGTGTTGCTCCAGCAGCCTGTGCAGCTGGCACTCGAGTCAGACAGTGAGGAGGCTGGAGAAGATGTGGTGCCAGAGGCAGGGATTCAGCCAGGGCCTTCAGAACCTCCAGAAGCTCCCATAAGTGAAGAGGACGAAATGGAGGAGCCTCTTCTCAATGCACGGGCGCGCAGAGCTGCCAAAAGGCAGGAGTGGCTCCTCAGGAGGAGGTCTTCTCGAGAGAAGGCTTGGGGCTAATTGGCCACTCCCTTAGCCTATTTAAGGAGGAATGCCCACTGAAGCAATTTGCAGGGAACAACTTTAGTTCACTCTCCTTCGCGTCTGGATTCTCTGCAAATTGCTTCCGGGCTTTCTGCCAACCTTAGTAAGATTGTGATTACTTTATCTTTGCTTTCTTGTAGGCTGTTAAGGAAGTTTATTAACAGCCTTTGTTTGGAAAAGATTGAGTTATTTTAGTAAATTTAAGTTTTGTACAATCTTTGTGTGTGCTGTGTTCTTTGGGGCAGAACATCACATGACTCCAAGACACTGCAATAGTCATAACTATGAGTCAGCTGCCAAGCATTCTGAATTTGGATCACATGACCACGGGATGTTGCAAAGGTCGTAAGAGTGAAAAATTGTCATAATGTACTATAACTTCGAACGGTCACTAAACAATCGGCTGTAAGTTGAGAACTCCCTCTACTCTAAAGTCCATGGGGACTTCTAACTAGCTCTCCATGAACTGGGGAAGTGGTGGGTTCTTTATTGGGAGTGGAAAACAAAATACAGCTGGATTTTTAGTCTTCCCCACAGCAATGCAGAAGGATGAAAAATGACTGATCTTTAATGTATTACTAATCTATTCATCCTAATGAAGAAACCAAGTTCCTTGGTTTCCCTTCTCTGTTTCATTAGGGGAGGCAGCTTCTGTTAGGAAATGATAGTTACCTAACTTGTTGGGTTGGCAATATATAAAACTTCAATATATCTTTAAGACTGTATTGCTCTATTGCATCATAATGTGTCCTGATTGGTTAGCTCTGTAGCCAATGTCCTTAAGAGGGAGCTTGAAACATAGTTTATTTCTCTCTGCTGCTCTTTGCTGCTCTTTGCTGATCATTACTGCTATTTTGCTGTGTTTGCTACTGTTTGCAACTATTTATTGTGTATGACTACAACGACTGGTAAGAAGACTTTGTTATTGGAATTTCCCTGGACTATTGTTTAACGATCTACTGCTTTATCTGTGTATGACCTTGACTGTTTATTGGACTGTGCCTTATTACTATTTCCTAAAGTAAACACAACTCAGTGTATCTATGTGTTGGCTGTGATTATTTGCAACTGCTCTCAGTCGCTTTCATGTGCACACCCTTGCTACTCTAGGGTTGCTCTGCGAATTCCTCAACAGCTTCTTCTTCACTCCTTAATATGGCAGGTCCCTGCTTCGCATGCAAAGGTCCTCCTTCCCTTCCAGCTGACCATCTCCCATTCGCTCAATGCAAGAGGCAGGTCCGTTCTCAGGCCATCTTGTTCCCGCCTCACAGCCCAGGCTTTTTTAGACAGTGCCTCTAAAAAAGGGGTTGCCAAGGGGTATTGTTCAAGCCACAATAACGGAGATGCGCTTTGCCTCCTCAGATATCAAGGGAAAAGGAGAGAAAGACAAAAACCACAAGCCGTCTGTCAGCCCACAATTGTAAGAGGGAGAGAAGGTGCCGGAGCACTGTCGAGGTGGGAAGGTCGGCTGGCTGAGCTTCATAATGGCTTATGACTGTCCCAATGCTGCTGTAAAATTAACAGAATAACAGAGTTGGAAGGGACCTTGGAGGTCTTCTAGTCCAACCCAGTTTCCATGCAGGAAATCCTATACTAGGGGTGTCAAACTCAGGGCCCGGAGGCCGTGCATCCAGTTTTGGTCACCACACTATAGGAGGGAATCGCCTGAACTCTGCAACCATCATCAATACGAGTCGGTGGCCAAGCGTGTGGCTCTTGGTCACGTGACTCTGGGGAGGCTGCAACGGGTTGAATGAAGTGTGAATGACGGTCTTAAGTCACTTTTTTTCCAGTGCCGTTTCCAGAAAAGAAGAGTTGGGGGGGGGACATAATAGCAGTATTCCAGTATTTGAGGGGCTACCACAAAGAAGAGGGGGCCATATTATTCTCCAAAGCACCAGAGGACAGGACAAGAAACAATGGATGGAAACTAATCAAAGAGAGAAGCAACCTGGAATTAAGGAGAAACTTCCTAACAGTGAGGACAATTAACAGCTTGCCTCCAGAAATCATGGGCACTCCATCACTGGATGTTTTTAAGAAGAGTCTAGAAAGTCACTTATCTGAAATGGTGTAGGTTCTCCTGCTTGAGCAGGGGGCTGGGCTAGAAGACCTCCAAGGTCCCTTCCAGCTCATTCTATTCTATCTATGACAAAACAAAGCTGATTTACAGAATAACAGAACTGGAAGGGACGTTGGAGGTCTTCTAATCCAATCCCCTGCTCAAGCAGGAAACCCTATATTGTTTTTGCACTTAAATAAAATAAATACCAAGAAATATTTCCTGAATGAACTATCAATCCTAACATTAAAAATTACAACCCAGTTTCAACTTCTAGACTACACCATTTCTGACAGATGGCAGTTCAATCTCTTCTTGAAAGCTTCCAGGGATGAAGCTCCCACAACTTCTGAAGGCAACTTCTGTTCCCTGGGTTGATTGTTTTCACTGTCAGAAAACTTCTCCTTGTTTCTAGGTTGAATCTCTCCTTGATCAGTTTCCACCCATTATTCCTTGTCTGGCCTTCAGGTGCTTTGGAAAATAGCTTGACCCCCCTCCTCTCTGTGGCAGCCCATCAAATATTGGAAGACTGCTATCCTGTCTCCCCTGGTCCTTCTCTTCACTAGGCTAACCATGCCCAGTTCCTGCAACCGTTCTTCCTATGTTTTAGGAAGAACATCCACTCTCCTAATCATTTTAGTTGCTCTTCTCTGCACTCTTTCCAGAGTCTCAACATCTTTTTTATACTGCGGTGACCAAAACTGGATGCAGGATTCTAGATGTGGTCTAACTAAGACTTTCCTAGCCTCTTCCTGAGCTGGAAGACCTATTCTTCATGTATAGATAGCTCCTGACTTTCAACAGT
This sequence comes from Ptyas mucosa, assembly GCA_012654045.1. NCBI lineage: Eukaryota > Metazoa > Chordata > Lepidosauria > Squamata > Colubridae > Ptyas > Ptyas mucosa. Next base: position 4,083,706 of record WNWU01000044.1, read on the forward strand.
TTGTTTGGTGACTGTTCGAAGTTACAATGGCACTAGAAAAAAAGTGACTTAAGACTGTCGTTCACATTTCGTTCAACCTGCTGCAGCCTCCCCAGAGTCACGTGACCAAAAGCCACAAGCTTGGCCACCGACATATATATATATATATTTAATTTGATTTATATGCTGCCCTTCTCCGAAGACTCAGGGCGGCTTACAATGCGTTAAGCAACAGCCTTCATACTTTTGTATATTTATACAAAGTCAGCTTATTGCCCCCACAATCTGGGTCCTCATTTCACCTACCTTAGAAAGGATGGAAGGCTGAGTCAACCTTGAGCCTGGTGAGATTCGAACTTACAGTAATTGCAGACAGCTGGTGTTAATCACAATGCTTTTAGTCTGCTGAGCCACCAAGCCCTTGATGACGGTTGCAATGTTCAGGCGATTCCCTCCTGCAACCTTCTGAGAAGCCAAGCCAATGGGGGAGGCATTCCCAACGGCGTTGCTGACTTAACAACCCGCACTACGAAAAAGTCCTAAAACGGGGCAAAGATTCACTTCTCAAATCAGGGGTGAAATGCTCCCAGTTCGGACCAGATCGCACGATCTGGTAGCGATGGAGGCGGGTGGTTCGGAGAACCGGTAGCAAAAATCCCTGCCCCCCCCTCCTCCTCATGCCCAGCTGAGCCGTGCGATCATCAGAGGCTTTTTTTTATTTTTAAAAGCATTTTTCTACAACCTCTTTGGCCAAAAAAATGCTTTTAAAAGTAAAAAAAAAAGCCTCTGATGATTGCGCGGCTCAGCTGGGATCATCAGAGGCTTTTAAAAGCATTTTTTCTACAACCTCTTCAGTCGAAGAGGTTATAGAAAAAATGGTTTTAAAATAATAAAAAAAAAAAGTTGGCCATGCCCACTCAGTCATATTACACCACCACCAAGCCACGCCCACCGAACCGGTAGTAACAAATTTTACATTTCACCCCTGTCTCAAATGTCTCACTTAGCAAAAGAAAGTTTGGGCTCTAAGATGAGGATTCCCTGTCCCATGTTCCTTCTCCTCATCCTCAGGCGACACGGTTTCCAACAAGCTGCATGGCTGATCTCCGGCTATTTATTCTCTCCGACTTGCGTGTCAGGGGGTGGAGTGGCGGCGAAGGTGCCATTCCCAAGCTGCCCTTCTACAAATAAACCTTTTATGCCGCGCTCTAAAAGGGGAGGGGGAGACTCAGAGCTTTCAGATTTATTCTCCGGTGCTCTCTGCTGACCTTGCGTGACCCCATTACTCAGAAACTCTCTAGAGGAATCCTTAAAAGGCAGCCTTGTAATTATGGACCATTTATGGACCAGCTCATTTATTTGCACAGGGCAGGGTGGTCTGAAACATCCGGACCCCCCATCCCCCCCACCCCCAAAAGCAGCTCATTTGGGAGGAAAGGACCCGTTTCCCCCCACCCCTCCTTTCCTCATTCCTAAAATTACGGTGATCGTCTTGAGCCTTTCCTGGTTTAAAATTGCAAATCCCCCTCTTGTCCAAAAGCTCTCCAAAGCTTTGTGAATTTGCTGCTTTCCTTTTCCCAGCCTTGGATTTTAAAGGGGGGGGGGGTGGTTTAAAAAATGAGGCTCATCTACATTATAAAACTGAAAGAGTTCTCCTCTTGTGCAGGTTTCCAGGGGTACCAGTTTTTGGGAGGAGGAGGAGGAGGAGGAGAAGGGGATTTGTGGGGGTGGGGGGTGAAGGGAGAAAAGGAGATGCTCTTTTTAGACATGGTTGGCTGGTTTTCATCATGGTTGAGGAGACCCTTGCAAGAGTGAGAGGAGAGAAGTTTGAAGAACAAAAGGAGATGCGTGAAGCCATATGAGAAGGTGGACGAAACAAGGATAATTGGCAAGAAGGGTAGACGGACACACTGCCTAAGTTCACACAACCCACTTCTCAGTTTAAGTGAACCACCTCCTTTTCCCATAAAGCAACTCGAGAGGCGAGTTCACGCAAGCTTGGCCACCTAAAAAAGGAAACTAAAATCAAAGCAGGAAGAGAATTTGAGAATACCGTTGCTGGGTGAACTCATGGCAACTGGACCAAAGTTTGTTAATCTGAAACCTTTCGTCACTCATCCAAGTAACTTCATCAGTCAAAAGAAAAAAAAAAAGAAAAAATTAGTTAGGCAGAGAGTCAAAGAATTGTTGGAATTTACCTACAAAGAAATAAAGGGAGACTAGTAAGTAATCTAAACTAGTAATCTGTAAGGGGTGCAGTGGCTCAGTGGCTAAGATGCTGAGCTTGTCAATCGAAAGGTCGGCAGTTCAGCGGTTCAAATCCTTAGTGCTGCGTAACAGGGTGAGCTCCCGCTACTTGTCCCAGCTTCTGCCAACCTAGCAGTTCGAAAGCACATAAAAAATGCAAGTAGAAAAATAGGGACCACCTTTGGTGGGAAGGTAACAGCGTTCCGTGCGCCTTTGGCATTTAGTCATGTTGGGCAGTGCTGGCTCTTTGGCTTTGAAACAGAGATGAGCGCTGCCCCCTAGAGTTGGGAACAACTAGGACATATTTATTTTTTATTTTATTTATTTATTTTATTCAATTTATAAACCGCCCTTCTCCTGCTGGACTCAGGGCGGTGTTCAGCCAGAAATAAAAAACAATCGATACAAAAATTTAAAATTTAAAAGAATTATAAATTTTGGCCATATGTGCATGGGGAACCTTTACCTTTACCTTTAGTATAGATCTATTTTAAGCTATTTAGTTCTCATCAGCTGGACATACCCTTCTGGGATTTGAACCCGGGCTGATTGCATATTAGGTAGATGTATTAACCTCTAAGCCACAGGTTCTCCTTGCTTTGTGGCTATACTAGGGGAGAGATTGTTTTTTCTATCAGGGCAACCTGGTCTACCCAAATAAGGGATGGAACACACTGCTTCCACTTTCTAATTTGTACTAACTCTTGCCACACGCACTGCATGTGGTTCTCCCCAAAATGTATTGCAATATTGTCCATGAAGACTCAATCCTCCAGGCCAAAAGTATCTAAAAAGGTTAAACCATGGCAACTGGACCCAAGTTTGTTAATCGGAGATGTTTCGTTACTCAGCTCCTGTAGTAGGAACCATCCACAGCAGTGTTCCTCAACCCCAGAAGCTTTAAGATGCGTGGACTTCATTTCCCAGAATTTGTGGATTTTTAATTCTTAGAACTAGGGGTAATATGATAGCAGTCTTTCAATACTTGAGGGGCTGCTGCTGAGAAGAAAGGGTCAACTTATTCTCCAAAGGGCAGGATAAGAAGTAACGAGTGGATGGTCATTCAAAAGAGAAGCAACCTAGAACTAAGGAGAAATTTCTTGACAGTGAGAACAATTGATCAGTGGAACAGCTTTTATCTCTGGAAGATGTAGTTGGTCCATCAGTGGGCATTTTCAAGAAGAGATTGGACAACTATTTGTCCAGAATGGTATAACATCTCCTGCCATAGGTAGGGGGTTGAGCTAGAGGACCTCCAGGTCTCTTCCAACCTGCTATTTTATATTTTATCATCTAACTCCCTGAATTCCTGCTCCCTGGGTTAATCCAAACATCTTAAAAGTTACTGAGGTAACTGTTCCACAGCTACAGTGCAATCCCAGAAGGAGACACAAAGGCGTGGTTTACATCATCTTCTCGTACACATTTGGGGCAATTTTTTCCCTCCAAATCCAAAGCTCTCCTGTCTAGTATCAATCTGAGAGGACTGGAATCTGAGCTGACCACTGGCTGCAGCTCTTCCATCTTCCTGCCCAGGATAGCCTTCCCAATCTTCTGCTCTTCAGAGGAGATGAGATGACCACACTTTGCCACCACTGTTAGAACCAGAGATCTATCCATCGGATTGAAAACTTCAGTAAACAACTCTGAGAGTCCTATGGGCAGTATAAGTAGACCTTGAGTTACAACAGTTCATTTAGTCCAGGGGTCTGCAACCTGCAGCTCTGAAGCCGCATGTGGCTCTTTCATCCTTCTGCTGCGGCTCCCTATTGCTCAAAATATGTGTCACAACCGCCAATGTGCGACACCCGTGCACGTGATTTATTGAGCTTTTCGACCTATCTTTTTTGGGGGGGAGTTCACAAAATGTTTTTGTTGCATGCAGAAATAAAAAATTGTTTTCTCTGTAGCAGTTCATTGATTTCATAAATGCAACACACTATCGTTTTTTTTATACATAGCATAAAGGTAAAAAGTGATATATGGAGTGTTATCTTCATTTGAGATGTCAAAAAGGTTTTTGTGGCTCCCGGTGTTTTCTTTTCTGTGGGAAACGGGTCCAAATGGCTCATGTGTCATTGAACCAAATGGATCCAGTGTCACAACGGCACTGAAAAAAAACCTGACTTATGACCATTTTTCACACTTACGACCATTGCACCATCCCCATGGTCACATGATCCAAATTCAGACGCTCGACAACTGGTTCATATTTATGACGGTTGCAATGTCCCAGGGCCACGTGATCCCCTTTTGTGACCTTCTGACAAGCAAAGCCAATGGGGAAGCCAGATTCACTTAACATCCGTGCTACTAACTTAACAACTGTATTGGTTCACTTAACACCTGTGGGGAGAAAGGTCATAAAATGGGGCAAAATTCACTTAACAAATGTCTTGCTTAGCTTCAGGAATTGTGGGCTCAGTTGAGGTCGTAAGACAAGGACTGCCTGTGTCTAAATTTAATAAATAAATAACTAAACAAACATTTGCATAAAAGAAGATGGCAAAGGTGCTTTTTTTTTCCCAGGAGGCAACTGGACTTCCTTGTTTTTCCTTTTGAAGACCTTTCGCTTCTCATCCAAGAAGCTTTTTTAGCTCTGACGGAATGGTGGTAGTCAGAGCTGAGGAAGTTTCTTGGATGAGAAGTGAAAGGTCTTCAAAAGAAAAAACCAGAAAGTCCAGTTGCCTTTTGGGAAAAGAGGCACCTTTGGGACAACCATGACCTACAGACAAGAAGATGGAGAGATCATTTCCTAAAGGACTCGAAGTACAACTGAGCCGAATTTTGTAAAATGCAAAAATGATAGCCGTGACCGCAGCCGCGGTGAGGAACAAACCCATCGTTGCAATCTTGCAAAACATTTTATTTTGAAAGGCTGTGTAACTTTCAGACCCCAACGAAGGAGGCACTTCAGATGACTTTCTTTTCCTTTCTTTCTTTCTTTTTTTTAAAATTAAGCTTTGGGGATTAACAAGGAATTTCGTCAACTGCCTTTTTTTAGACACAACAATCGGAAAACTTGCAGCTTTTCAATGGAGCATTCAGGGATTCCCAGATGCAGTGAGGAGGGACGAGTCCTGGGAATCGGGAGGGAGGCTGAGAATTATTCTGTGAAAGCCCCTCCCTAGCTCAATAGCTGGGACATTTGCGGGAGGGAGGGGCGGGTGGATAAATCCCATTTTAAAAGTCACTCTTAAAAAAGGGGGTCCCTCTATTTAGGGCCCATTGAAAAAGGCTGCCGTTGGTCTAAATGGGATTCAAATGAAGGATTTTACATTTTTAGGAAAGTACCTGCCATCCCATCAGCTTGTCAAAATGTCACTCATGGCTTTCTGTAAAGAAACGCAGGCGACTTCTCGGTCCCTCCCCCCCTCCCTCACAATTATTATGTTGGGGCGAGGATGGTGGTGGGGGGGAGAGATTGACTTTGGCAAGTGGGGTGGCATTTGCAAGAGAAAAGGGCTGCCATAAAAGAGCCTCCGGTAATTATGCCAAGGAGCATCGGAAATTGTGCTTTGTCTGTTATTCCAACACTAAGGGATTTATTGTTGCTGGCGGAAAGCCAGATTTGGTCAAAATTATGTGCTGTTGAAGGTTGACGGTTGCCCCTTTTAAATTTGCCATCTACCTTTCGGGTGTCTAACATGCTTCTGGGCCCAGAGGAACAGATAAAGGAAGCTTCCAGTTCAGGTTGCAGGACCATGAAAGAGTTTTCTCGGTGGCCTTCATGGTCGGGTCTCACAAAACGGATGCCCTCCAGATGTTTTAAACAATCACGACAGCCCCGGTGAGATGTATTACTAAGAAGCTGTTTTGCCTTAAATACCCACTAATATTAAGCTTTCTACATAAGGAAGGCCAAATTTTGGATGTGGCATGACTTGAGTTTTAAAATAGGAATGGAATTCAAGATGAAGTGAATTCTAGGTCAAATGTACCTTTTATTTATTAAATTATTATGCTGCCCCCTCTCCCCTAGAAAGTGACTCTGGGTGACATAAAAGTAAAAGAAACTAGAACCTCTAGAACCCAAAACTCCCAATTAGCCCTCCTACTCTCCCTCTCTTCCACACCTGTCTCCTTCCCTCCCTCCCTCCTTCCTTCCTTCCTTCCTTCCCTCTCTCCCTTCCATACCTGTCTCCTTCCTTCCATCCCTCCCTCCTTTCTTCCTCCCTCCCTTCCACACCTGTCTCCTTCCTTCCTTCCTTCCCTCCCTCCTTTCTTCCTCCCTCCTTCCCTTCCACACCTGTCTCCTTCCTTCCTTTCTTCCCTTCTTCCTCCCTCTTTCCCTCCCTGCTACACCTGTCTCCTTCCTTCCTCCCTCCTTCCTCCCTCCCTTCCACACCTGTCTCTTTCCTTCCTTCCCTCCCTCCCTCCTTCATCCCTCCCTTCCACACCTCTCCTTCCTTCCTTCCTTCCCTCCCTCCCTCCCTCCCTCCTTTCCACTCCTGTCTCCTTCTTCCTTCCTTCTTTCCCTCCCTCCCTCCTTTCATTTTTGATCTTGCTTCCCCGTGATTGTCTGTACTAGTCCATACAATCTTCTTGACTAGATTTTTCTGGAAGTGATTTGCCCACCCCTACTTCTGCCTAGGGCATAGAGAGACGGACTGGTCGAAAGTCACTTCGGATCTAAGATGCAACTAGAATTCATGGGTGGCCCCCTTTCTAATCTGGTGCTTAAACCACTACATTGAATTTGCTGTCCTTTCCCTGCTTAACTGCTCTTTTTCTCATCTGGCTTAAGTGCTGGAAAAGTAGCTGGTCTTGCCAGAAACACTCAAGTTACGGTTAGGATCCTTAACTCCCAAAATGTGGCTGCAAAATGCCATGCCCAACCATGGTTCACCAGAAACCTCTGACTTTATGATAAATTTCATGGGTTCTTCCTGTTGGAAGTACTGAATACTGAAGGGATTAGGCTCGTATTAGTACTTTAGCTGCCACAGGGGTGTCTGAGCATATAAATCAAGAGGGCAACCATAAAAGTCTAATGAAGTTTTGCCTGTTTTATCTGTGTGTCTGATCAGCATCTTGACTTGGTTGAACACAACCTGGTCTACTGTATAGTAGACCCAGAAAGTCTGCTATATAATCCATGCCTGCTAGAGATTGGTGCTCTGCTGGCACAGCATCTTATTTCATTATTTTAATTCAACACAACACAACGGAACGGAACGGAACAATGCAGCGGAGGGACTTTGGATCAGGAAATCGATGGGCGTACTTCTGCTTCCCAGCAGCACAAAATTCGCGCTGAAGTCTCTCTAGAAAACTTTTCCAGCACTATATTCAGTGGAAGAAATTCTTTACAAATCCCCTGCTACTGTCTCAGGTTGATCTGGAGAACACTTTTTTTCTCCGTGCTGCTTTCAAATTGTGACATTTACTGTATTTTTCGGACTATAAGATGCACCAGTGTGTAAGATGCATCAAGATTTCGAAGAGGTAAGCAAGAAAAAAAAAGTTTTTGCCCTCCCCAGCCCCCAGGGGCACTCTGCAGGCCTCCTGAAACCCCACCCTGCGCATCCCGTTTTTGCAAAAAACGGGCCTGTTTTTTGCAAAAACAGGACGCGCAGGGTAGGGCTTCAGAAGGCCAAAATTGGCTGTATTCGGTGTATAAGACACACCAACATTTCCATCCTCTTTGAGGGGGGGGGGTGGAAACTGTGTCTTCTACTCCGAAAAGTACGGTACCCCTTTCTCTTTCCGCAATCAGGAACCGGACTGAGATCTTCCTTTTTAGCCAATTTTCTGAACTAAATCTCTACCGAGATTCTCTACCATCCAGGTCATGGTTGTCCCAAAGGTACTTTTCCATGCCCTAACCTCTCAACAAAGGCAACTGGACTTCCTTGGGTTTTTTTTCACTTTGAAAACCTTTCACTTCTCATCCAAGAAGCATCTTCAGTCCTGAAGAAGCTTCTTGGATGAGAAGCGAGACATTTCCAGCGATAAACAGAAAGAAAGAAAGAAAAAAAGAAAGAAAGAAAGAGAGAGAGAGGGGGAGGAAGGGAGGGAGGGAAGGAAGGAAGAAGAATAAAGAAAGAAAGAAAGAAAGAAAGAAAGAAGGAAGGAAGGAAGGAAGGAAGGAAGGAAGGAAGGAAGGAAGGAAAGAAAGAAAGAAAGAAAGAAAGAAAGAAAGAAAGAAAGAAAGAAAGAAAGAAAGAAAGAAAGTCAGTCTTTTGGGGGGGAAAAGGCACCTTGGGTTTGAACTAAATCAACAACATTCCTAGATGCACACCGTTCCTCCCCTCCCTTCCATTTTCTATCCTGATTTTTTTATTGTTCACTCAGGTCCCCCTTATGGAGCAGCCTGATGGGAGCTGGGAGGGGTGGAGGGCATCGCCTGAAATAATAAACAAATAAACCTACAGTTTGCGCCTTCTCGTGATGGGAGAAGCAGAAGGATGGGAGAGAAAAACTACCTACATCTGGTTTACATTGCAACCTTCCTGTGTCCTCCCCCTCCTGCCCCGTCTCCTCCCCTGAGCTACAGAAGCAATCAATGCCATGGGAAAGAGCGAGCGGAGAGACCATCCCGCCCTATATACCTTTTCTAAGCAGGAAAAATGAAAAGGAAGGGCAGAGAGGTGGGGTGGGGTGGGTGTAGGGGGGACAATTGAATGAAAGGACATACTAGTTGTGTGTGTGTGTGTGTGTGTGTGTGTGTGTGTGTGTGTGTGTTCTGGGGAATTTTCCCCTCTCCTCTTAAGGATGGGAGCCCTGTGAAGTAAGGAGGCCCCCTTTCTCAACCCTCTCGAGAGCCCTCCGCATCCTCGTCTCCCAGGCTGGGGCTCAGCGAGCAGAATCTGCCTTTCCTCTGGCAGGGCTTTCTCTATTCAGCCCCGAAGAATGGGGGGGAAACAAAGGAACAGGGGAAACTGCGCCCGTCTCCGAGCTGCATTCAAGAGGCCATCTGCTCCTGCCAAGACAGGGGAGAGGGCGGGGGAGGAAGATCCCAGGTTCAGGCTCTATCGGGGCTATTTAAGCAAGGGATGCTGACACCCTCCCCCTCCCCAGGCAACAGCGACCCAACTGTTAAAAAATTAAGTTTCAAGCACTTGCCTCTCTTGTGACAAACAGGCCACGGAGAGGAAGAGAACCTGTCCCCCAGCCTGCTAACGGGCATCCGAGCGCGCCCTGCGGAAAAAAAACGTTATCTGGCATTTTTCCCTCCGACCTGTTTTTAATTGGCTGGGTGAAAGAGAGCTTGCCTTGGAAACTGATTTCCAAAAAGAAGCGATTTTGATTAAGTTCTCCCAAGAGAGACAGAGAGAGAGAGACAGAGAGAGAGAGAGAGAGAGAGAGAGAGAGAGAGAGAGAGAGAGACAGAGAGAGACAGAGAGAGAGACAGAGAGAGAGACAGAGAGAGACAGAGAGAGAGGGAGGGAGGGATAGAGAGAGGGAGGGATAGAGAGATGCTGTAAGATAGATAGATAGATAGATGATAGATAGATAGATAGATAGATAGATAGATAGATAGATAGATAGATAGA
>WNWU01000044.1:4093440-4108207 GCA_012654045.1 Ptyas mucosa
GATAGATAGATAGATAGATAGATAGATAGATAGATAGATAGATAGATGGAAGTAGTAAGAGAAGAGCAAACAGAGCCGGAAGGGCAGAGTTAAGCGAGTCATCAGCCTAGAATCATCACATTCCCAGAAGTATCCTGTGTCCAACCCCTCTTGAATTCCTTGACTAGAGATAGAGATAGAATAACAGAGTTGGAAGGGACCTTGGAGGTCTTCTAGTCCAACCCCCTGCTTAGATAGGAAACCCTATACCACTTCAGACAAATGGTTGTCCAACCTCTTCTTTAAAACTTCCAGTGTTGGAGCATTCACAACTTCTGGAGGCAAGTTGTTCCACTGATTAATTGTTCTAACTGTCAGGAAATTTCTCCTTAGTTCTAAGCTGCTTCTCTCCTTGATTAGTTTCCACCCATTGCTTCTTGTCCTGCCCTCAGGGGCTTTGGAGAACAGCTTGACTCCCTCTTCTTTGTGGCAACCCCTGAGATATCGGAACGCTGCTATCATGTCTCCCCTAGTCCTTCTTTTCATTAAACTAGACATACTCAGTTCCTGCAACCGTTCTTTATATGTTTTAGCTTCCAGTCCCCTAATCATTTTTGTTGCTCTTCTCTGCACTCTTTCTAGAGTCTTGACATCTTTTTTACATCGTGGCGACCAAAACTGGATGCAGTATTCCAAGTGTGGTTTTACCAAGGCCTTACAAAGTGGTATTAACACTTCTCGTGATCTTGATTCTATCTCATATGAATCAATTCCGTTGACTCTTATATAGTGCCAATTTTAGTATTGAACCTTAGTTGTCTAGATTCTCATGTATATCGGCTTGAGCCATAAATCTTCTTAACTGCCACTTAACCCATGGTCATGATTTTTTTGTGCCTGACACTGGGGACGTGCACAGGTTACCCATAGCAATGGCTAACCAGACAAACATTTTCTCACATTTTTGTTACACTTATTTGCTGCCCATCTTGTCTTGAGGTGGACTCTGGATGACTTATAAAGATTTGTTTCCCCATAGCTTGCTGAATAATATGGTTCTGATTTTTAGGTTCAATAAATGAGTCTTCCTCCTCTTTGGGGGAGAGGGTGGAACATAATGGAAGAAAATCTCTGTAACTTGGAGCTGAGCTGTGGGATCCTAGGGATTCCCTGAGCTTGTAAACGTTTTATTACCTGACTAAGTAACATCATCAGTGTACCAAGAGGGCATTGATGATGCACCTACTTGAGTAATGAAACATCTCCAAGCCAAAATGTCTGCAAGCCAACAACCAAGTTCAGAGAACCTTAAAAACTGAACAGATTACCATATAACCAATAAGAGATAATCGTATGTGGTTCATAGTTGATTTGTGAAGTTCTTGGAATTCTCTGAGTTTGCCTGCAGGCGTTTTGCTACCCAACTAGGCAACATAATCAGTGCATTGTCTGGACCCCTAGAAGATCTGAATGAAGCAATGCCAGAGGTGATCGCCTGGCTAGCTGAATTGAACAACTGGTTATGAGGCCACTGCCATACTCCCATAGAAGTTTTACTTATGGAATGGAATGGAGTATTAATAGCACTTAGACTTATATAATAGTGCTTTACAGCCCTCTGTACAGTGGTTACAGAGTCAGCATACTGCACCCAACAATTTGGGTCTTCATGGAATGGAATGGAATGGAATGGATGGAGTGGAGTATAGTAGAGTAGAGTAGAATGCAGAATATAAATAGAAATAGAAAGAATAGAGTAGAGTAGGGTAGGGTAGGGTAGGATAGGATAGGATAAGGTAGAGTAGGATAGAGTAGAAATAGAAATAATAGGAATAGGAATAGGAATAAGAATAGAATAGGAATAGAATAGAATAGAATAGAATAGAATAGAATAGAATAGAATAGAATAGAATAGAATAGAACAGAACAGAACAGAACACTGAATGGAATGAAATGAAATGCAGTGGAGTGGAGTGGAGTGGAGTAGATTAGAGTGAAATAAAATAGAATAGAATTGAGTAGAGTAGAGTAGAGTAGAGTAGAGTAGAATAGAAATAGAAATAGAAATAGAAATAGAAATAGAAATAGAAATAGAAATAGAAATAGAAATAGAAATAGAAATAGAAAATGGAATAGAAAATGGAATAGAACAGAATAGAACAGAACAGAATAGAACACCGAATGGAATGGAATGGAATGGAATGGAATGGAATGGAATGGAATGGAATGGAATGGAATAGAATAGAATAGAATAGAATAGAATAGAATAGAATAGAATAGAATAGAATAGAATAGAATAGAATAGAATAGAATAGAATAGATTTAATTGTTTATTGGCCAGGTGTGATTGGACACACAAGGAATTTGTCTTTGGTACATAAGCTCTTCAGTGTACAGACATACAGCAACAAAATGATAGGTCATAGGTCATAAATCACAGTTACAATCATTAATCATAAACAACAAGTGATCAATTGTAAGATACCAATAGGCGAAGATAGTAGGAAAGATGAGAAGATGGGAAACATGATAATAGCCTACTACCTAGGTAAATTTCTTAGGCCTAAAACAGTATTGTGGGAATTAAGTGTTCTGTGTATAGAATGCAGTTAAGTGGACTGTGTATATATGTTTACTTCTCCTCTGACATGTTCTCACCAAACACTAAATAATAGCAATGACGCCATCGGTGATAGTAAGCATGGGGTTTATTCTTCGTTTATATATATAATAGTCGTTTGCCGTGCCCTACCAATATTGCAAACAAACAAGCCCAGAGACCACCAAAGAGTCCACATGCTGATCCAATTCTACAGAGGAATGATTGAGTCTGTTATCTGCACCTCTATAACTGTCTGGTTTGGTTCTGCAACCCAACAAGACAGACACAGACTTCAGAGGATAATTAGAACTGCAGAAAAAGCCATGGCTACCAACCTGCCTTCCATTGAGGACCTGTATACTGCACGGGTCAAAAGGAGGGCTGTGAAAATACTTACAGACCCCTCGCATCCTGGACATAAATTGTTTCAATTTCTAGTCTCAAAATGATGCTATAGAGCACTGCACACCAGAACAACTAGACACAAGAACAGTTTTTTCCCGAATGCCATCACTCTGCTAAACAAATAATTCCCTCAACACTGTCAAACTATTTACTAAGTCTGCACTACTAGTAATCTTCTCATCGTTCCCACCACCCATCTCCTTCCACTTATGACTGTATGACTGTAATTTTGTTGCTTGTATCCTTATGATTTATATTGATATTGTTTTCTGATTGCTTATTTGTACCCTATGACTATCATTAAGTGTTGTACCTTATGATTCTTGATGAACGTATCTTTTCTTTTATGTACACTGAGACCGTATGCACCAAAGACAAATTCCTTGTGTGTCCAATCACACTTGGCCAATAAAGAATTCTATTCTATCCTATTCTATGAAGATTTCCTTGCAATTCACGGGGTCTGACATACTAGACATACATATTATGCATACATAATGCAGCCGCGCGGGTAGTTATGGGAGCGATGTGGCGCTCCCATGTGACACCCCTCCTGCGCGAGCTGCACTGGCTTCCTGTGTTCTTCCGGGTGCACTTCAAGGTTTTGGTTACCACCTTTAGAACGCTCCATGGCTTAGGACCGGGCTATCTTCGAGACCGCCTTCTGCCACCAGTACCCTCTCACCGACCAGTACGCTCCCATAGAGAGGGGCTTCTCAGGGTGCCGTCGGTCAAACAGTGTCGACTGACGGCCCCCAGGGGGAGAGCCTTCTCTGTGGGGGCACCCACCATGTGGAACAAGCTCCCCCCGGAGATACGGACAATCCCAGATCTCCGCGCTTTCCGCCGTGCCCTCAAGACGTTTCTATTCCAGCAGGCTGGCCTGGACTAACCTCTTCTAAAATTGCTCTTATATTTTTAAATCTTAATCTCATAAATTTAGAGTTTTAATTTTAGGTTTAAGACCAAATTATTTAATTGTATTTTAATCAATTCTTTAAAATATTTGTATTATATGTATTTTATCATTTGTCTGTACACCGCCCTGAGTCCCCCGGGAGTAGAGCGGTATATAAATATAATAATAATAATAATAATAATAATAATAATAATAATAATAATAATAATAGATTCTCACCTTCTTTGGTGCATTTGTCCAAAGTTGGAGCAGGGATAGGTGGGTGAGATACCCTTCAATGGATCAGATTTCGGAGGCTGTCAAATTGAATACCTGTGGATCTGACCCCCAAATCGCAAGCAAATTGGCATCTCCCTATAATATTGTTGGCCACTGGTTTTATACTCGCTCTCATGTTCCAACCCCATCTTCAATCCCAGTCAGCATATACATTATATATATATATTGATTTTTTTTATTTTACAAACAAACAAACATACAATACATAATTAATCATTCAGTGCTTCTTCTGAGTACATCTTTTGTGTCTTCTTCTTGTTCTTTAATGTTAATCATTTCATAATATCATCATTTCATTTATTGTAATATTTCTCCCACATGTCTTACTTTGCTTATATTTACTTTATCTTCTCTCTCCTTTTTCTTCTTCCCATGTTTCATTACAACATTACCCTATATATATATATTTCTTCCCTAACCAATGGTAAAATTGCCTCCGTATCTTATAAAATTCAGATTTCTCTCTTTCTTCGATTGTCAAAGGCAATCTATTCATTTCCGCACAATCCAATATTTTCTTAATTACTTCACCCTCTGTAGGAATTTTCTCTGCTTTCCGTCTTTGTGCAAATACTATCCTCGCTGCAGTTATTATATGAATAATCAGATATATATTTTCTTTACTAAATTTCTCTGGTAGGATACCCCAGCATATACATTATAAATGGAGATTTAAAAGAGACAGAATATTGTACATTAAGAGGCACGTTTGATGCAGATTTTTTAAAAAAATGCAGATCCATGCAGAAATGACAGAGAACAGACTTAACAACTGACTCATAATTAGATTGGAAGTTGACTGATAGCTAATTCAGTCATTCTAAGCTTTGCAAAGAAGTAAGAGTGCTAATGGATTAAAAGAAACGTTAGCGAAGCATGCCTATTTATATATATATACATAAATTCACAGCTATACTTATTCTCTCCAGAGCCTATGACCTAGTTACGTTTCTGGTTTTTCCAATTTCTCTTCCTTTTTGCCTATTTTATCATGCATGAGAAGGTACCTGAGAAATTGCAGCGTTTATCTTCAAATGCTAAGCTTCTTTTAACACTAACACAAGTTCTGGGATTGCTAGAGGCCTTGTTCACACAGCTCTTTGCTCTCACAAAGATCAGACACTTGTTTTGCTATCCTGATAGAAGCCGAGGTGTTCTTACATTACAGAATCAGAGTACATTCTTGCTGGTGGATAGATTTAGAAGAAAAATTGAGTTCCGCAGCTGGTCATTTTTCTGCATCTCCTTGAGATTGCAAGAAAGACACACCTACCCCCAGTTCAGACCGTTTGACTCAGATATAAAAAAAGATGTTGGGACTCTGGAAAGAGTACGGAGAAGAGCAACGAAGATGATTAGGGGACTGGAGGATGAAGCAAACCAATGACAGTTGCTGGAATTGGGTATGTCCAATTTATTGAAAAGAAGGACTAAGTAGGACATGATAACAGTGTTCCAATATCTCAGGGGCTGCCACAAAGAAGAGGGAGTCAAGCTATTCTCCAAAGCACCTGAAGGCAGGACAAGAAGCAACGGGTGGAAATTAATCAAGGAGGAAGGCAATCTAGAACTAAGGAGAAATTTCCTGACAGTGAGAACAATTAACCAGTAGAACGTCTTGAATCACTGGAGGCTTTTAAGAAGAGACTGGACAGCCAGTTGTCTATATGATCTGGAAACCCTGGAAACCTTGTCAGTCAGAAGTGGACATCAGGATACATCCACTGTCCCTTGGGTTGTCCCAAAGGTGCTTTTTCAAGAGGCAACTGGACTTTCTGGTTTTCCTTTGAAGATGTTTTGCCTCTCATCCAAGAAGCTTCTTCAGCTCTGACTGGATGGTGGGGAATGAAAGGATTGCAGACAGCTGGTCGTTCGCATTCCTTTTCAGAGAGCCGTTGAGGCTACTTGGAGATTTGTCTGTGTCCTCAGGGTCATCTGAGCAGCGCAAATGGGTGTGGAGCCTTCTTGGAACTGATGAAAGGACCATGTTGTAGACTGGAGATAGATGGTGTCGTATCCTTTACCCTCTGTTGAAAGAGGGCTGTTCAATTTCAACATAGATGGCCACTTCGACCCCTCTTTCAATGACCAGCTGTCTGCAAGGAGTATAAATCCTTCCATTCCCCACCATCCAGTCAGAGCTGAAGAAGCTTCTTGGATGAGAAGCAAAATGTCTTCAGAAGAAAAAAAGAAGAAAGTTCAGTTGCCTCCTGAAAAAAAAGCACCTTTGGGACAACCATGACCTGGATGACTGAGAATCTCCATAAACATTTAGCTATACAATTTGGGATGAACTCCCTTGGAATGGTGTGGGAGGAGGAATGGATTTCCAAAGGAAAAATTGCAGACTACAGGAAACATTTGCACTACTCAGGTGACCCTGAGGACACAGATAAACCTCCAAGTGCCTCAAGGACCCTCTAAAAGGATGCAAATGACTAGCTGTCTGCAAGGAGTATAAATCCTTCCATTCCGTACCATCCAAGTCAGAGCTGAAGAAGCTTCTTGGATAAGAAGCGAAATGTCTTCAAGGAAAAAACAAAGAGCCTTGGTAGTACAGTGGTTTAAAGCACCCTGTTATTAATGCCAGCTGCCTGCAATTATTGCAGGTTCGAATCTCACCAAGGCTCAAGGTTGACTCAGCCTTCCATCCTTTCTAAGGTAGGTAAATTGAAGACCCAGTTTGTGGGGGCAATAAGCTGACTTTGTATAAATATACAAAAGTATGAAGGCTATTGCTTAGCGCATTGTAAGCCGCCCTGAGTCTCCGGAGAAGGGCGGCATATAAATCAAATTAAAAAAAAAAAAAGAAAGTCCAGTTGCCTTCTGAAAAAAAAGCAACCTTGGGACAACCATGAACACCTGGATGACTGAGAATCTCCATAGATGTGTCCCTCGGGTTGAGAAGGAAGGATCACTTACTTGCTGCCTGAATCCGGGCTTTCCTGCTCACCAACAAACCGAAGCGGTTCTGAGCCATGCAACCGTATTCCCCTTCGTCGGAAGTGCCGTCCTCCTTCAGCTTCCGGAAGTGGGAGAAGTAGAGGGAGCCGTTGACCAGCGTCAAGGGCTCCTCGCCCTCCTCCACCAACATCCCGTTCTTCCGCCACGTGATGCTAATGGGTGGAATCCCTTCCACTTGGCAATCCAAGACCAGCGGTTGTTCCTGCACAGCAATCTGGTCGCTGGGCTCTACGGTGAACGCCAGCTCAGTGGAGAAGCCGAAATCTGGAATAAAAGAGAAGAAGTCTTTTTACATATTATAACAATTTTATTAATTTATGATATACAAAAAAAAAATACAAAAGCAAAAAGAAGGGAAGATAGGGAAGAGAAAAGTGTGGAAGAGAAGAGGGGGGAAGAAAGAAAAGGCATTGATTTCCGACTCCCTTTGGTGCAGTAAAGGTAAAGGTTCCCCTCGCACATACGTGCTAATCGTTCCCGACTCTAGGGGGTGGTGCTCATCTCCATTTCAAAGCCGAAGAGCCAGCGCTGTCCAAAGACATCTCCGTAGTCATGTGGCCGGCATGACTCAACGCCAAAGGCGCACGGAACGCTGTTCCCTTCCCACCAAAGGTGGTCCCTATTTTTCTACTTGCATTTTTTACGTGCTTTCAAACTGCTAGGTTGGCAGAAGCTGGGACAAGTCCCGGGAGCTCACCCCGTTACGCGGCACTAGGGATTTGAACAGCTGAACTGCCAACCTTTCGATTGACAAGCTCAGTGTCCTAGAATACGGTAATAACATCAATCCACAACTTTTTAGTTTTACATAGTAGTTTAAACTAGCTACTTCTGTAATACCATATCTATCTAATCTAGGGGTGTCAAACTCGATTTAACTGAGGGTCACATCAGGGTTGTTTCTGACCTTAGGGAGCTGGGGTGGGCATGGCCACCTCAACATCACTCCTGTCAGGGGCACCTGTGGCGGCCGAGTGCTCTGCCAGCAGAAAGGGCTTGTGAGCTCTGTTTTTGGCCGCTATGGCCTCCTGCAACCTGCTGCCAGTGAAAACGGAGCTCAGGAGGGCCGCACACAGCTCTCCGGAGCTCCCTTTTTGCTGGCAGAGGCACTGCAGGCTGGTCCTTCGTTGTTTCCAGGGAAGCCCGTGGGCCAGATCTAAGCATCCCATGAGCCGCATCCGGCCCACGGCCCTTGAGTTTGACACCCCTGATCTAATCGGTAAAGCCCAAAACTCAAAGTTTCATTTTGTTTCTACCTCAAGCACAAAGGCCAGAAGCGGTTTCCAGATAGAAATAAAGGTATTTGTATTTTTTTCCCCCTTTGATCAAAGCAGTCAATTTAGCCATGTCTGCTAACTCCATCAACTTTTGCAGCCATTCGTCCATTGTTGGGGTCGAAGTGTCCTTTCCATTTTTGAGCATAAAGTAATCTTGTTGTCATCAACATAGATAGATAGATAAAGAGACAGACAGACAGACAGACAGAGAGAGAGAGAGACAGATAGATTCTGTATTTTTCGGACTATAAGACACATCTAACTATAAGACGCACCTAAATTTAGAAGAGGAGATCAACAAGCCTGGTTTAGCTCAGCAGACTAAAAGCATAGTGATCAACACCAGCTGTCTGCAATTACTGTAAGTTCGAATTTCACCAGGCTCAAGGTTGACTCAGCCTTCCATCCTTTCTAAGGTAGGTTAAATGAGGACCCAGTTTGTGGGGGCAATAAGCTGACTTTGTATAAAATATACAAAAGTATGAAGGCTATTGCTTAACGCATTGTAAGCCGCCCTGAGTCTCCGGAGAAGGGCGGCATATAAACCAAATTTTAAGAAAAAACAAAGCAAAAAACAAAAAAGTTTTTGGCCTCCATGTGCCCCATTTTTGGGCCTTTTTTCAGCCCATTTTCAAGGCTTTTTTCTGCCCATTTTCTACGTTTTGGGGCCATTTTTGAGGCTTTTTTCGGTCCATTTTCAAGGCTTTTTCAGGCTGTTTTTCTGAAAAAAAATGTCCAAAAAAAAGCCTTGAAAATGGCCCCCCAAAAAACCCTTGAAAACAGGCCAAAAAAAGCCTAAAAAATGAATTGAGAAAAGCCCCGAAAATGGGCCAAAAAAAATGCCCGAAAATAGGGCATGTGAAGGCAAAAAAACCACCGGCAGGTTGGTGGACTTTGGCAATATTCAGTCTATAAAATGCAAACATTTTCACTCAATTATGGAAGACAAAAAAGATAGACAGACAGACAGACAGATAGACAGAGATATAGCATCAAAGTTCCAAATTCTTTTTCCAAGTCTTTTTACACTAAACCCAAAAGAAAAGTCTCTGATTTTATCTTTATATTCAGTTTAAGAATTTTCTGTATTACAATATGAATCCTACGCCAATATTTCTTTGCTTTGTCATTTGTCCACCATAAATGATAAGAAGTCCCTCGTTTACGTTTACATTTCCAGTATTACTGAGAAAGAGGAGACAAGTCCTTTTGAAGCCCACAGGAGAAAACAAACAACGAGAGTGGGGAGCTCCCAATGTTTGTGCTGGGGAAAACTTGCCAAGGAGCTTCTGCTCAGAAGATGGGAGATCAAACAAACAATCCTGGAGCTTCCTAAAGGATCTTAAAGTCTTAAACTGTCGGGCTCTAAAAAGGAAACTTGTTTCTAACCCTCGGTGTTGCCAAGAAAGATAAAACCATTTTGCAAAATGTCCTGGACTTACGACTGGGCGCTTAGCGACCGTTCAAAGTTCTTGTTCTGACCTAGGCTTCCCCAGCAGCACGAAGCCGAGTCCTCGTCCCGATAAATCCCTTTTATTTAATTAACAGTGAATTCCTCTCCAGCAAAGTCTTTCCTCTCCCACAGTCTTTCAAGATAGTTCACAATTACCGACCTTGATCAGGCTTGGCGAGTGGCCAAGCCGATATCTTTCAGACACCGCAATACTTGGCAAGAATGCAGGAATGAACTAATTGTCTCCTGCAAACTCCACTCCCCTGTCACTCCTCTTTTATTCACTCTGGGAGGGGCCCTTCATTGTCCCCCTGTGGTCTTACTTCCAAGTCGACCCTTGTTCTTTAGCTGTTCCCTTCGTCTGGCAACTCTGCCCATGCACACACTGGGAACAGGCTCCAGCTGTTCGTCTGCCTCATTGATGTCTGATTCCGAAGGCAGCTGATAACTGGCATACGGCCCTGGCCCTCTCTCTGCCTCTGACGGAGAGCCCTCATCAGAGCCTTCCCCAGACTCCAGGACTGGCCCATGTTCCTCCCCAACCTCCTCACTGTCCAAATCTGCTACCAGATCCGCTGGCCACTGGCAGGCCACAACAGTTCTGAAAGACATACCTAGGGACACTTATGACCCCAATTCAAAGATGCCATGTTCCTCCCCCCCAATCACGTGACATGGGTGTTTGGTAACCTGGTTCTGTTTACGGCCATTTGCAGCATCCCATGGACACATGATCTCATCTTTGCTTCCAGTTTTGACAAAAGCAAATCCAGTTCATTCAGTGAGTGTTTGAAGTTACAATGGCACTAAAAAAAATTGGCTTAATGATGATTTTTTTCACACATACGACCGTCGCAGCATCCCCATGGTCACATGATTTACATTCCGATACTTGACCACTGACTCACATTTATGACGGTTGCGGCGTCCCAGGGTCACATGATCCCCTTTTGCGACCATCTGAGAAGCAAAGTCAATGGGGAAACCAGATTTACTTAACAACCTTGTTGCTAACGTAACTGCCACAGGGATTCCCTTAACAACCATGGCAAGAAAGCTTGCACAATGGGGTCAAGATTCACTAAACAACCGTCTCGCTTAACAACACAAATTTTGAGCTCAACTGTGGTCATAAGTCAAGAACTACCCGTAATGCTTTCGCTCTTTACAAAAAAGAGAGGCCAGGAGCTTTGCCGTGGCTGGGGGAAGGCGATGTTTTAAAATGCTTATTAATGGGTTAATAAAAGCAGCAGACGTGTGTTTATTCTCAGCTCGACTGTGAAAGGTAAACTGAGTCTCCGAGTTTGGAAAAGGTTTGCCTTTACTTTTGACCCACAGCTCAGCATCCTTACCTTCCTGCTCGCTTTCTCCATCTGCCTCATCTCAAGTTACACTCCAAATTGATCCCCTCTTAATCCAACCTAAAGGAGGAGGAGGAATCTGGAAAACACCCGAATTTGCCCTGCCTGCTGATCTGTGGCCCAAAAGATCAGGATCTCCCCCCACTTCTTCCCTTTCTCCCCCCCCCCGCCAGGATTACAGATCAACAGAGTTGGAAGGGACCTTGTCGGTCTTCTAGTCCAACCCCCTGCTCAAGCAGGAAAGACTATACTATCTCAGACAGGTGGCTGTCCAGTCTCTTCAGGAGTCACATGAACAGAATTGGAAGGGTCCTTGTAGGTCATCTGGTCCAAATCCCCCCAAAGCAGGAGACCCTACACCAGTGATGGCTAACCTTTTCCGGACCGAGTGCCCAAAGCGTGTGCGTGCCCAAACCGCCAAAATGCAATGTGTTTGCCCCACGCATGCCCACACCCCCACGCATGCCCCCATCCTCCCACACATGCACACCCCCGCATGTGCCCCCTCCACATATGCGCGCATGGCCTCTCGCATGCAATCCGCCCCCTGTGCATGAACGTGAGCCCCCCGCACGCACCCCATCCCTGCGCATGCGCACCCCCGCATGTGCCCCGCCCGTGCACATGCCCCCCACATGTGCCCGCCCCCCGCACATGTGCGGCAGAGATCTGATGAGCAGCTGGCTGGTGGGAGGCGTGCCAGGATACATGGCAGAGCTGAACTGGGGCAACGGCTCACGTGCCCACAGAAAGGGCGCTGCATGCCACCTCTGGCATTCGTGCCATAGGTTCGCCATCACGGCCCTACACCATTTCTGACAAATGGCAGTCCGATCTTTTTTTGAAAGCCTCCAGTGATGAAGCTCCCACAACGTCTGAAGGCAACTTCTGTTCCATGGGTTGATTGTTCTCACTGTCAGAAAGTTCCTCCTTATTTCCAGGTTTGAATCTCTCCTTGTTCAGTTTCCATCCATTATTCCTTGTCTGGCCTTCGGGTGCCTTGGACAATAAGTTGACCCCTCCTTTAACAAGGATTTTAGTTTGGTTTGGTTTGGTTTGGTTTGGTTTACTTTATTGTCACTGCACCTCGTACAATGACATTAAATGCCATCTAACTATAAAAATAAAAGAAAAGCAAACATCTTTCACATTCTGTACAATTGAATTGTATAGTCTGGCCCGATTTTGTTGTCTGCACTTGAGTCCCTGGAACTGGCATTTGGGGGACCCTTGCCTCACCTTCTCCTTGCTCTTCTCCAAGGAAGAGATGGGGGTTGGGAATTCTGGGAGATGACATGCACGCATCTTCAAGTTGCCAAGGTTTTGAGAAACACGACTCTAGAACCAGGGGTGGGCTTCAAAAATTTTAGCAAGGTGTTCTCTGACTGGTTGCTGGGTGGGCGTGGCCATGGTGGGTGTGGCCAAGTCGGCCTCTTGCACCACGGTGGGATTGGGTGTTTTTGCCCTCCCTGGGCTCTGGAGGCTTTTCTTGAGCCTCCGGGAGGGTGAAAATGGCCTCCCCAGGCTCCAGAGGCCCATTTTTCACCGTCCCTGAGCCTCCACGCGCGCCCCGCACTAACCCAAAACAAGCTGCGTGGAGACTCCTGGGAGGGGTGGGGTAGGGTGGGTGGGGCCAGCCAGGAGTGGGATTTGGGGGTTCTCCGAACTGCACAGAATCTTAGCTAGAGGTTCTCCCGAACCCCCAGTCTAGAACCTACTTTGCTAACTTACATTGGTGAGAGGCAGATGGTGGAATGGCGATGGCGTTCGACTAAGGCTGATCCAGGTTCAAGTCCACCAGAGTGACAATTCAACTGGTGACTTGGAGCCAGTGACCGTCTCTCAATCCAGCCTACCTCACAGGGTCGTTTGGGGGAAAGGGCGGGGTGGGTGGGCGAGGACGACAAACTGGAGAAAGACATGGTAAGAAGACTCCTCTGAACTCTTGATTATGGGGTGGGCCAGAAACTCAACAAGTCAATCCAACAAACAAATTAAGCAGCAAGTCAAAAGAAGGGGGGTCTACCGACCCATCAAGAGAATGGCTCTGGGCTCAATTATCCTGCCTTATCGGATTCCAGATCTTTAACAATTCAGGTTGTTTGACACTCCAAATTATAGGAAGAGGAATGTTAGAGACAGCATTCCTGGGCAGGCAACCCTGCAGACCTTTGGCCTTTGACCTCACCTCCGGTGGGGTGGGAAAACCACTTTTGAAAGTCGGAAGAATGTTTGCATTAGAGGGCGACTCAGACCCAGCGGAATAAGCTTGAAACATCACAAAGAGACAAGCTGGAATGAGAAACACGGATTCTTTCCCTGTTTGACTTAAAAAAAAAAAAGACTTGAAATTCTCCCCAAAGATCAGAAAAACAGCTCCAGGCCAAACCACCAGAACAGAAAGAAAGAAAGGAGGGAGGGAGGGAGGGAGGGAGGGAAGGAAGGAAGGAAGGAAGAAAGAAAGGAAGAAAGAAAGAAAGAAAGAGAGAAAGAGAAAGAAAGAAAGAAAGAAAGAAAGAGAAAAAGAAAGAAAGAAAGAAAGAAAGAAAGAAAGAAAGAAAGAAAGAAAGAAAGAAAGACAGGGGGAGGGAGGGAGGGAAGGAAGGAAGGAAGGAAGGAAGAAAGAAAGAGAAATTGAGTTGGCTCCACTTCCTCTTCTAGCAAACGGAAACAATTCAATGAAATGATTAATTGAGAATCGCCACTCATTTTCCTAATAAGTCACTTATTGGCTGTATATTACTTAAGCCACCGCCTGGGGTGGAATGGGGGAAACATCCGGATTGGCGAAGATGATACCTTTCAAATCAAAACACACTGCAACATTGAAAGAATGACATGTCGTGTCGACACACATTTTATTCAGAAACAAGTTCAATATTCAGCCAGGCTTGCAGCCCTTAGCATTTCTTAAATATCTGGGCGTTTCTTCACCCATCAGTTATGTGCAGATTTTCTCATCACCAACTGGTCTTCGTTAAGAGAATTGTTGTACAGATAATCCTCCACTTACAACCACAATTGAGCCCCAAATTCCCATTGCTAAGCAGAACAGTAATTAATGATTTTTTTCCCCCTTTGGCTGCAATTTATTACCTTCCTTGCAAGCCCTTGGTGGTTTACAACATCAGCATTATTTGCATCTTGCCCCCAACAATCTGGGTCCTCGTGTTAATACCAACCTCAGAAGGCTGGAAGGCTGAGTCAACTTTGAACTGGTTAGGATCGAACTGCTGGCAGGGAGCAGAGTTTGCCTGCAATACTGCAGCCTAACCACAGAGACACACTTAATATTTAAGATACTTAGGAGGAAGGCGTGGAACCCGGAAAGCACAGCAGCTCCATATATAGCCATAAATAAAATGATCAAATTAAATGGGAAACTGGAACATCTGTAAGCCCTTTAACGTAGGTCAAGTCACGTAAGAAAGATCAGGGTGGATTCTTTGGAGCGTTAGTTCTATTCTATTCTATTCTATTCTATTCTATTCTATTCTATTCTATTCTATTCTATTCTATTCTATTCTA
>WNWU01000044.1:4135786-4172692 GCA_012654045.1 Ptyas mucosa
ATTCCATTCCATTCCATTCCATTCCATTCCATTCCATTCCATTCCATTCCATTCCATTCCATTCCATTCCATTCACACTTCACATGATCTTGATTCTATTTTGCCTTGTTGACTATTTCCCCCCAAGTATTGGTAACCTGGAGGTCAGGGATGAATATATACCCTTCTTATTTGATACAGTTTAGATATGAAAGGGGAGTTGCTATCAAATCTTCTGTCCTTGCAGACTAGACACTTGGAGGAATTCCAGTTAGCTACAAAACAGCATTTTCTTGCCAAAGTATATGGCTTCGAAACAGCCACTTCGTATCCTTTCTGCCTTAGACCTAAACATGACAGATGAAGCATGGAAAAACCATGATTCATAGCCAGGAATAACCTGCTGAAACAGAGTAGGCAATTATCCCAACCTCACAAAACCATCTTTCCTATAATCTCAATGTCTTGCTATTAACTGATTGTGTTTCAATTATTATTTAAAAAAACCAAAACAGGCCATTTCTGATATCGTTTAGCAACATTGATCATAACTTGTCAGTGAATTCTACGAACATTTAAAGCGGAAGAGAGAAAGAAAGAAGAAAGCGGGACCAAAGAGCAAAATCTACTCCTTTATTTTCATTTAAAAAACAAAACAAAACAAGAAAACAAGCATGAGGTAGTTGTGTTAAGGGGAAAAGGGAGACACAACAGAGAAAAAGGTGTAAAAAGGCTACGCTAGAACACACGCTATTATTATTTCCCCCCCCTCTCTTTTATATAAAATTAAATAATATAAAGACGCTCTGAAGAAATAAAAAATACATTGTCATACGTTAAAAAAGGAGAAAAGAGATAGATCCAATACCTAAAATATTAGGTACAAGAATTCAGAGGCCTAAATTGGCAAAAAAATGTCTGTTGCGAATCTAATGCAAAGAATCCTGAAGAGATTCCAGTCACTTCCATAGGGCTGATGTGGGGAAAATCCCCAGTGGCCTCCTAACCTAAATGCACAGATTGGTGAGGCAAGCCAGGTTGGCCAACTCGCTGCAGCCAACTTGCCACGGTCAACTCGCCTTGGCCGATTGGCTGCGGCCAACTCAAATACAGCCAACTCACCACGCGACCCCTCGCTGAGGGACAATTCAACAATTCAGTTTCACGGTTTAAAATAACGTAAACATTATTTTGATGTTTGTCATTCACATTTCATTTTGTCCCTCCTTTGGCATCCTTTCTTTTAAATGATTCTATTCCACTGTTTCTTTGATCATTGGTGTAACTCTTGTCCTGGGGCGCGTTCCCCCACACCCCGCATGGTGAGTTGGCTGAGGCGAATTGTCGTGGACCCAACCCAGGAGGCTGAGAAAAGTTCTCAAGTTTTCAGTACAAGCTGTTAGAAGCACTTGCAGAGTATGTTGTAAGGAACTGCCCGGCCTACTTTTTGAAAGAGTCGTCTTACGCAACAGAAGCGAGAGCTGTGAGAGAGATGGCTTTCAGCTTGAAACCCCAAAGAAATGAGAGAAACAGCCAGCTCTGTTTTCTTTTTTAAATTCTGCATTCCAAGAAAGGAACCTCCAGAGTTGAGAAAAATGGGTTGCATCAGAGTGAAAAACCATGGTTGAATCGTCGCTCTAGTGTTTCAAAAGATTCTACGGAGAGAACGTCTCCGTATGCTAATCTTCATCAGCTCTCAGTCAGAAAGGGTCCAGTCCACTTCAGAACACCCCTATTTCAGACAAAATGGTAAGACTAGTTTGGTAGGACTAGCTAGGAGCTACCAAAGCTTGCTTCACCATAGTGTGTTGAAGAATCCACAAGTGGTTGGCTTTGAGAAAGATGCTGGTTGTAAACCATGATTTACAAACCAAGTGGCTGGCTGAACATAAATTCATTCAGGTCATTTGATTTTGGCTTCGTGTATGGTGTGACCCATCTCAAAGCGTTAAGCCGGCCAATCAATTGTTCCAGTGTCCTGCAGACTGAAGCCACAATAACAAGGAACTCCAATGAGGGTCAAATCTTCTTAACCAAGTGATGGGGAAAAAACTGTGGTTCTTGCATCACTCTTAGCCATGTGGATAATAGAACCAAATGGGTAGGTTCACACTACTCTTGAAGATTACAATGTCCACGTTTGTTTTTCAGTCTTTCACTCAACTTTCCGGTAGTCACTCCAAGAATGCTCTTAGTCCTTGGTTATCTCCCCAGATGAGGACTCTCTGCTAATCTCTGAGGGAGGGCTTCACCCAATGGGCCAGATATTATTGCAGCAAGAAAAATATCACTAGTGGGGTCTTCGAATCAAAGACAAGTGGAGACAGTGCTCGGCACTGTTCCTGAAATTTCCTGTGATTTTCAGAACTTCATCACTGATAGATGGTCCGTACAAGATGGTCCATCTTACAATGGGGGAATGTAAATTACGTTCCACCTATAGCATGCCCTTTTCAAGAGAATGCCATCAGGCTGAAGGTGTATCACTGCAGCACCAATAGTACTTTTCATAACTTATCAGCTCTGGTTAAGGAGGAACACTGGCCAAAAATGGAACTATGTCATGAAGGAAACTTTCAGTTCTTTTGTTGACGGAGTTAAAGTACAAACATACTGATTGCGTGACAAGTTATCTAGTCACAATCCATCTCTCAGACATCTTCAGGACACTAACACCCATCTAACGCAAAGTATTTCTGTGGTTTGTCCTGGTGTGATTTACACTAGCCACACCTTGCATCAAACCCACAATGCCAGAACATGCTAGCAGGAAGCTGACAAGTTTAATGTGTGAATGTTTGGTTAACCCTCTAACCCAGGACTGTCAAACTCCAAGCCCTTGGGCCGGATGGGTCACGCACTGGTCATGCCCATGCCGGTTTAGCAAAGGGGGGAAAAGTCCCGATACGTCATGTGACGCTGCTGTGACGACGTGAGTTTGACACCCCTGCTCTAACCATCCCAATGCTAATAGGAAAAGAAATCACATCCAGGCAATTGGGAATATTCCTCTGATTCAGTGCCTGAATCAGAATGCTGAATGCTGAGTTCACACAACATGCTAAGCCAAGCTATGCTTTATCAGACTCTGCTAAATAAAATAGCTGGGTTGACAAGCCACATTCAACTGTAACCTATGATTTACACACCATAAGGGTGGGTGGGTCACACAACATGCTTAAGCTACCAATGAACAAACCATACATTGCCTTGTTGCGTTCTCTCTACATCTAGAGACTGACAGTGATTTTTTAAAGAGGGCTGAAAGTGGCTTGATGCTTCAAACCGATTTGATAGGTTTTGGAGACCCGGGAGAGAAATATTTTCACAATTATCTTAATCGAAAGATCCTTGCAAAAATACAAATGTATATTATGCTGATGCAAATTTATTTTCTCCACAGTTCACGATGGACGTTTGGAGACCGATGTGTCTTCTTAGTAAAAACAGTGTTGGCAAATACAAAATGCATTTGGCTTTAGTCCTACATCAGTACCTACGGAAGCAGAACAAGGGATACTACGAAATCTTCTCAGGCCATCTGACTTATTGCTTTCCATCTCTGCTTCATTTTCATCCTTTGGAGACGTAGAAGAAGGGCACCTAAGATCTGTGACAACGTTCAGAACAGCAGTTCAACTCCAGGACCAACCTCATGATGTCTCATGAAACCATCTTCCTCCCAACGCAACTGGTTATGTGTGACAGCTGCCCCTGGTAGTAAAATGATGTATGTAGCTGGTGGGCTGGAAAGAGGCCTATGGGTCTTACGCTTCCTACTCCTGGGTCTTGGTGAGGCACAACATTAACTCATAATTGGTATGAAGTTCGCCGATTCTCAGTAGCCGCTGCAGAGTGGCTGGGGAAGAGAGAGAGAGCAAACACAATACTTCATGGGAGCAGGGGGAAGATCCTCCTTATAAAATCTTATGGAGCTAATATCATTCCCTTCCCTTCCCAACCACGTTTTATGAGACTATTCAGTGCCACGAAGGCCTAATCTTTATAGCTACTCTGTTTCTCCGAGCTCTGCCGTGGCCAAGAATTTAATCGAAGCTCTCATCAAAGATGGTGGATGCACGCTGCGTTTTCAAACCCGGAAGGAGAGTCAATCATATTAGAGAGGCCACTATGCAGAAGGCCTTGTGGTTGGGCGGTGGTAAGAGCATCGCGCAAGATGGGCTGTGTGTCCACTGCCCCTTTGTGAGATGGCTCAGAGTCCCCGCTTCCCATTGCGTCCGAGCTTCCTCCCATCTGGGGGAGCCCTCCGTCTGCTTCATGTAATTTGGTAACTCTCTGGTGATCCTCTTTCTTGATCTTCAGCAATGTATCAGGAGCTTCAGGCTGATCCTTGCCATCTCGGTCTTGGGATATGAGGTCTTGCTGAGAAGGGCTGTAAGAAACCTGCTCAGGTAGGTCTTCCATGGGGAATGTTTCTGGTTCACAATCCTCACAGGGAGTCCTTTCCAGGTCCAGCATGTGGAGTTGGGAACCACAATCTCGGTTGGAGGCTAAGAAATCCGAATGGACAATGACCTCGGCTTCCAATTGATTGAGGCTGCTGGGTGGGTGCTCCTTTTTCGCTTCATTCTTGGGAGTCAAAAAAAGAAAAAAGGATTGTTAGAACTCTAGAAACGGACGTGGCCCCTGAGATCAACAAACCCAACTCCCTGTTAGTGCAAGAATCCAAATTTAAGTCAGTAAGAACGTATTTCAAGAACATACCCAGTAAGCTCAAAGTAGAAACAGGAGAAAGATGCTAAGTCACCCAACCTGCCATTCTTTACAGTTGCTTGGATTACACCAGAGTTGTCAAACTCGAATTCATTGAGGGCCGCATCAGGGTTGTGTTTGACCTTGGAGGACTGGAGTGGGTGTGGCCAGGGTGGGCATGGCCCACTCAACGTCACTCATGTTGAGGGCGCTTGTGCTGGCCCAAGCGTTCTGCCAGCAAAAACAGGTTCCAGAGCTTGGGAGTGCTGCCTGTGGCCCTTGCGATCACTGTTTTCACTGGCAGAGGCACTGTGGGCCAGTCCTTCACTGTTTCCAGAGAGCCAGATCTAAGCACATCACAGGGCAAATTCGGCCTCCAGCCCTTGAGTTTGACACCCCTGTATAGTGTGTTCTTAGCCAGGTGATGCTGTGGTCCGCTAGCAGCCTGTGGAGCTGGCAGCCAAGTCAGTCAGTGAAGAGGCTGGGGAGGAACATAGGCCAGTCCTGGAGTCTGGGGAAGGTCCGGACGAGGGCTCTGCATCGGAGGCAGAGATGGGGCCAGGGTCATCTGGGAGTGATGCACGGACTTTGGAGCCTCCAGAGTCGGACATCAGCGAGGCAGAGGAACAGGAGGAGCCTGTTCCTAGTGCACACATGTGCAGAGCTACCAGAAGGCAAGAACAGTTAAAACAAAAGGGACGACTCAGGAGTAAAGCCTGGAGATGATTAGCCCCTCCCATAAGGCTTAAAAAAGGAGCAAAAGCACGTGGGCAGGAAAGCAATGTTGTTAATTCTGTTTCCAGTCGGCATCTCTGTTTGATTCTGGACTCCGTGTGGCTTTGCCAAGTAGGTCTTTGGCAGCATGTCAAGGGAGATAAAGGTTGGTGGTTATCCCAAAGGACTTCTCCCGAAGGACTTTTTGCAACTAATTGGGACTCAGCTGTGAATGAACGTAATTCACAGCCGTTGCAATAAAAGAGAGCTTTGAGACTTCTTGTGTGTTTTAATGACTCGGGAAACCGAGGTCACAACAGGTGAGCTGTGGCTAGTCTACCTTCAGAATCCTGCTATTCAGCATACCAGAAAACCACCAGGAGAGGCTGGGTGCTTATTCTGCTATTTTATTTTGTTGGGCCATGTACAAAATTGAGAGCAGAAATGACCCAATGATGTGCAGCTCCTGAAAACAGCACTCTGTTCAAAGCGTGATAAATCCCAAAACCAGTATCATAAGTGAAGCTGAGCACCTTAAGAGAACTTCTTCACCATCTCCTTTAACGAAGTGGTGGGTCTCCATCCCATTATGGAGAGAAAATGTCTCCCTGCTGGGAATACACACCGTGACAACCTCGTAAACCAGAGCTTGCAACAAGAGCTTCTGTCCTCCATTGGAAGCCATCTTCAGTGACCCATTCAAAGCCACGGTGGGCTCTTTTGGAATGGAGACTCCATAGCCAGCGATGCTGTTTGTCCAGCTGTTCAGAGATTTCTCCCATGGAGGCTGCAGAATCAAAGGAAAAGGCACGTTATCACTAATCCCACACTGGCATTTATCTGTGTAAAGCTATTTTATTTGCTCTTCCTTCTGATTTTAATTTCACAGTGCTTTACAAGAGTTCTTGGCATAATGTCGAACAACATGATCACAGCTTCATTTTAACGATAAAAAACCTAGATGAACACAAAAAGGCTTTGGCTAGGAAAACTACTACATGGCATCTGGAAAACCTCTCAAAACAGCATTATATACATATATTTTTCATTTTCTCTAGTTGGCAACTACTGTATTTCTGGAAGATACTCAAAGAACAACTTCAGTAGAAGACTTTAAATACACAACTTCATTAGAAAGGAAGTCTGAAATAGGAAGATTCGAGAATTCAAGGTTCAAAGAATTTAGAGTTTCAGAGTTAAGCACCTGTATCTTGAATTGATGGAGAAGGGGTAAAATACTTTGGAAAGCGGTATAAAATTGAGGTATTGTGGTTCCTGGACCAGCCGAAAGAGTGCTGATGATATTCTGCCTTATTTTGAAACTCAAAAACTTCTTCAAGGATAATGGACAGTAACACAACTGGAAGGTTGGGGGCAGTGGAATAGTGTAACCAAATTGTCACTGTTCAAAAATTATAGAAGCATATATACATGTATGAAAAGTCTTCACATATACAATATTATGTCTGGTTTTACTTTTTGTTTCTTTTCCCTTTTTCTGTTAAGTCAAAAAAAATAAAAGCCATTCTTTTATCAAAAGAAATGCAGCCAACTAAGCAGTACACACGCTTGCAAACAACTTTCAAAGTGGAAAAGTCTCCTGCTTGCCCCCACGAAATGCAAAGAGCAGGACAAACACAAGCACACACGCACACACACAAATCAGTGGTGGGTTCCTCCCGGTTCGGGCGAGCCGGTAGCGGTGATGATATGACGTCACCGAACCGGTTCTCTTGGTTTGGGAGCTGGGGCCTCCTGCCCCTCCCCGTTATTCTTACCTTTTATTTGGCCCTGCCCCCAATCTCTTGCTGCCTCCCGAGTCCCAGCTGATCAGCTAGAAGGAAAAAAACTGTTTAAACTCTTGCCGGGGGGCTTCAAAGGGCCGCCCTACAGCTGATCAGTGTTAAAAGGCAGTGTGGTGGTAGACCGGTGCCTCCAAAAACACATGAGTAGACCGGTGCCTCCAAAAACAAATGAGTAGACTGGTGCTTCCAAAAACAAATGGGTAGACTGGTACAGCTCTGCAAGCAATTAAAAACCTGGTAGCCAGTACCTCTACTAAATCCTAAAGAATTGTCACATGACCATCAAGCCATGCCCACAAAATAAGCCACGCCCACAGAACCGGTAGTAAAAAAAAATAGAACCCACCTCTGACACAAACACAACGATGTCTTTAGCAGGTCAACTTTCAACTTTCAGCAGTGCATTTACTTCCCTCTAGTGGCTACACAAATGCAGGCAGGATTTACTGTGTTTAGAGTCAATGTGCATTTGTGCTTACAATACATTTGTAAATGCTGGATTTGGAAGCTATTAGTGGACCTTTTAAATGGGCAAAGGAGTGGGAGGGGTGTCAAAAAAGGGGGCAGGGCCAACTGAAGGCAATATAGGTAGCCCTTGGCTTATAACCATTCGTTTAGCAACCATCTGAAGTTATAATAGGTAAAAATAAAGGTTTCCCTTGTCCGGTCGTGTCTAACACTAGGGGGCAGTGCTCATCTCCGTTTCTTAAGCCGAGGAACCCAGGATTGTTCCGGGAGATTTCTGTGGTTACAGTAATGGCCCAAATTGTGGAAACCTTTTGGGAAAAGTGTATTTTCTAAAACTAGCTAATAACACCACTTTTTTGGGGGGGGGAGTAGTAGTACCATAAAATTCTATATCAATGGAAAGATAATTGAATCAAGAATTTAATGCAATAACTTTTATGAAGGATTTGCTGTTAGAATAGCAGTTACAGTATAAAGAAGAAAAGTGAAACACGTAGAAAAAAACGAGATATACAGTACAAAAATGATCCCCATGTCAGTTTATACTTCGTTGGGTAACCTTTAACAAGAATTACGGCCTTACTACGTCTTCCAATGGAGTGAACCAAGTCTTTTAGTTCTGCAGCTGTTATAATGTGAAACCAAGATTGAAGGATGGCTTCTATTAACTGGGTTTTATTGCTGGGTCACTTCTGACTAACAAGTTTCTTTAGCCGGCTCCATAGATTTTCAATTGGGTGAAGGTCTGGGCTATTCCCAAGCCATTCCAGCAGTGGAATAGGTTTATCTGGAAACTCCCCCACAAAAAAAGTGGTGTTATTAGCCATCAGACCTCAAAAATACACTTTTCCCAAAAGGTTTCCACAATTTTGGCCACTTCTGTATGTGGCCAGCATGGCTATACCCTAAAGGTGCACAAAGCAGCATTTGCTATTTGGGATAGACAATCTACAGGATCTACCTCTCCATCAAAGGTATGGGTTCCCACAGAACACAATGAAAGGATCGCGGCCATACCTTTATTGGGATGTGGCTCACATTGTCCTCCAGAGGATGACTACGGATAAGACCACGGGCTTCAGTCAGCTCTGCACAATCGCTTGGAGGTGAGGGAGCACCGTCAGAAAGGGGAGCCATGAGGGACTCCATTTCGTGGGAAGTTGAAGGGATTACCGAGAGGGGTGCCGCCTGTCGGCTCCGGTGGTGATACGCATGGCTTCCTGAAGCTTGGGAATCCAAACCAGGCATAGATTTCCTACAGAAAAGGAATGAGACAGCTCCATAGACACTGGTCCCAGGCTGATCACAAGCCTGTAAAGGAAATCATGATCTTAGTAGCAAATGCTGCTCGAAATGATGTTATTTTTCCTTGCTCAAGAACGGTGGAGATTTCCTGGAAACTAAGCAGTGGAGGAGGAGGGTAGAGGTGGGGAAAATACTCAGATTGAACAGCCAAGAGGCAGATGTAGAAAGAGATAAAGATATTAGAGAGGAATACGGAAGACAGGTCAAAAAGAAAAAAAAGCATAGCAGCTAAAGTATTGAAGCGGGCAAGAGATGATGGATAGATGATTTTTTGTTTTTGTTTTTATTTTGATTTGCCTTCCTTTTCCTCTTTCTTCCCCCCCCCCTTTTTTTTGTAGGTAGGTGACATGATTCGAATAAAATGTTTTTTAACAAAGGATGACATGATTAAAAGTTAGAATAAGAGATAGAAATAAGAGAAAAGGGGAATATTATACACTTTTATATAATAAAATAAGACTAATAATAAGAGAACGTGGAATAATTGAATAATGAAAGATTGCAACTTTATATAAATATGTATCAAGATGTATAAAGATAAAATATGGATTAGAAATATATAAATTGGATTGAAAGTAATAATCATGACTAATGCTATTAGTCTTATTTGTATTAGAATATAATAAAATAAGAGTAATAATAAAAGAAAAAAAGAGAATGGTGGAGATTTGTTATGTAGTTTCTTGCAGTTTTGTTTACTCGTATTTGATGGCTTGCTGGTATTGGAAACCTCTAATCTCCAATTCTCTCTCCAATCTGGTGGCCTTATACCTCCTTTACATAATAGTTACCATCATATAGAATACAGAATAACAGAGTTGGAAGGGGCCTTGGAGATCTATAGTCCAACCCGCTGCCCAGGCAGGAAACCCTACACCACTTCAGACAAATGGTTAACCAACATCTTCTTAAAAACTTCCAGTGTTGGAGCATTTAAAACTTCTGGAGGCAAGTTGTTCCACTGATTAATTGTTCTCACTGTCAGGAAATTTCTCCTTAGTTCTAGATTGGAATTAAGTTTTAAATCAAGACAAATCATTTCTTTGCCTTTAAAAAGTCCAGCTGCCTTTTGAAAAGTACCCAGAATGCGCAGAAACTGATAGATTAACTCACACTATAAAGGATAAAGAAGAAACTGAATATTTTTTTGATATGAGATATATTTTATCAATGGCTAGACAATAGAAACAGAAGTTAGAAAGGAGGAGGTATAAAAAGAGGAAATGTTAATGTGGAAAAGAAGATGATGTTAGGTATTATTGTTATTATATTGTTAATATTACTGTGATGAATACTACAACAAATATTAGTCATAGATTATGACTTTAAAAATTACTGTACCCAGATCACACACTGTTTGATGGAAATTGAATGTTATATAAATCAAACAAATAAAACATGAAAAAAGAAAGAAAAAAGAAAAGCACCTTTGGGACATGACAGAGTCTAGTTTCTGCTTGGTTGCCTTGTTTTCACAGGGGGGCATTTAAAGGTGAAACGATCCCTCCCAACACGCATCTTAATAGGGTATCGTCCAGGGGTGGGTTCTAAATTTTTTTACTACCGGTTCGGTGGGCGTGGCTTAGTTTGTGGGCATGGCTTGGTGGGGGGGGGATGTGACTGGGTGGGTGTGGCCACCTTTTTTTTTTTTTACTTGTAAAAGCATTTTTTCTACAACCTTAAGAGGTTGCAGAAAACAATGCTTTGAAAAGCCTCTGCCGATCAGGCAACTCAGTTGGGATCGTCAGAGGCTTTTCAAAACATTTTTTTTTAACCACCTCTTCGGCTGAAGAGGTTGCAGAAAAAAAATGCTTTGAAAAGCCTCTGACGATCCCAACTGAGCCGCGGGATCATCAGAGGCTTTTTTTTTTTTTTTACTTTTAAAAGCATTTTTTTGGCCGAAGAGGTTGTAGAAAAAATGCTTTTAGAAGTAAAAAAAAAAGCCTTTGATGAGGTGGGCGGGGTAAGCGAGCAGCATCTGGGCTGGGGACCGGTTCGGGGGCGTGGCCAGCCAATGTTATTACCAGTTCTTGGAACTACTACAAATTTTTACTACCAGTTCTTGCGAACCGGTGTGAACCAGGAGCAACCCACCACTGGTACCGTCGATTCCACATTCTTTGACAACATTCACCCTTGAACCCGGGCAGAAGCCAAACGGGGTAAGAAGGCAGACAAGTGGGCTCAAATGCGTTGGAGGCGACATCAACCCAAGACTTACTTCAGGTAATTGTTGCGAAAGCTGGCACAGGCACAGAAGACAATGCAGAGGAGGCAGATGGCTACCGTGACTCCGGTGACAGAATGAACTAAGATATCTGCAGGTGAAGGAGAAAGGAGAACATGAAAGCAGAGAGGAAGACTTCCTACTTTCCTTCTAACAACCATCCCAGAAGGTAGGCTGGGCAGATCTATCTATCTATCTATCTATCTATCTATCTATCTATCTATCTATCTATCTATCTATCTATCTATCATCTATCTATCTATCATCTATCCATCCATCCATCCATCTAGAAACAGAGAGGGAGGGGCTGGTCCAAACCTACCCCATGAACTTTGTTGCTGAGGAAGGACCTGATCCTGAATCCCTATGATGTCAATTCCATGTCAAGATATACCACAATGGTTCTCTAAAGTGTTAAACTTCTGTTCTATTCTATTCTATTCTATTCTATTCTATTCTATTCTATTCTATTCTATTCTATTCTATTCTACTCTACTCTACTCTACTCTACTCTACTCTACTCTACTCTACTCTATTCTATTCCTATCCCCTCTTCTAGTTCTAAATCTATCCTATTCTATTTTCCTATTCCCATTCTATTCTATATTTCTGTTCTGTTCTATTCTATTCTATTGCTATTTTGTAATTTCTCTTCTCTTCTCTTCTCTTCTCTTCTCTTCTCTTCTCTTCTCTTCCTCTTCCTCTTCCTCTTCCCATTTCCATTCCACCCCACCCCACCTCTGCCCACTCTTCTTTTTAAGGTGGCAAAAGGAACCAGCAGCTGTTACCTGTGAATCCCTCCGGCAAAGTCTGCACGTCTTTCACGCTAGAATACGGTCCTGATCCTATAACCGTCTTGGCTCCCACCTTGAAGAAATATCTGGTGTCGCTCTCCAACCCGTCAACTTCAGCGCTGAAGGTACTGCCTGAAGAAGGGAGGAATTCTGGATTTGGTATCGGATTCCAATCTTCCAGCCCCAAGGTTGCAGCTGCTTTCTTCTTCCCCAGGTGACCCATGCTCCCCAGGGATGTACACACGGAGGAGCTCAAAAAAGTAATGCCCATAAAAATAATAATAGAACAATACTGTTGGAAGGGACCTTGGGGGTCTTCTAGTCCAACCCCTGCTTAGGCAGGATACCCTACACCACTTCAGACAAATGGTTATCCTACATCTTCTTAAAAACTTCCAGTGTTGGAGCATTCACAACTTCTGGAGGAAAGTTGTTCCACTGATTAATTGTTCTAACTGTCAGGAAATTTCTCCTTAGTTCTAGGTTGCTTCAATCCTTGATTTGTTTCCACCCATTGCTTCTCGTCCTGCCCTCAGGGGCTTTGGGGAATAGCTTGACTCCCTCTTCTTTGGGGCAGCCCCTGAGATATTGGAAGACTGCTATCATGTCACCCCTAGTCCTTCTTTTCATTAAACTTGACATACCCAATTTCTGCAACCGTTCTTGGTATGTTTTAGCCTTCTAATCGTCCTTGTAGCTGGCTGGGGAATTCTTGGAGTTAAAGTCCACAAGTCATGCTATTGGTACTATTTTGTCACCCCAAGTCCTTCATTGTTTTTTTTTAATTGAACTTAAACAAAGTAAAATTTGATCACAGGATTGTGGCCAATATCTTGAATTTTGGATCCCACCCCCTCCTTTTGCAGACAACTCTGGGTGTTTCTTTTTTTTTGAATTAAAATTTTTTTTAAAAAAAACAACTACAAAACATAAAACCATCATCATTCCAAACAATTTGGAATTGCTCGCACAGAGAGGGCCTCCTCAGGGTGCCGTCGGCCAGACAATGTCGGCTGGCGACCCCCAGGGGGAGAGCCTTCTCTGTGGCAGCGCCTGCCCTCTGAAACGACCTACCCCCTGAGATACGCACGATAACAGACCTCCGGACTTTTCATCGGGCCCTGAAAACGCATCTATTCCATCTAGCAGGGCTGGCTTGATCCCTTCCTCCCAGTTTTAATTGAATTCGGTTTTAATTGGGTTGTTTTAAATTACTGGGCCAAAATTGTTTAATGTTTTTAAATTGTTCTTAAATTTTGTATGTTATGTTTTTTATCTCGGCTGTGCACCGCCCTGAGTCCCGTGGGAGAAGGGTGGTATAAAAATAAATAAATAAATAAATAAATAAATAAATAAATAAATAAATTACAGACAGTGTGTCGATCGGTTAACATTCTTTTGTGCACATCTTCAAAATACCAATATATAACAAAAGCTTATTACTCATAAAAAAGAACTTCACATGTATTATCTTTACATCAACTTCATATTTCATGTTTCATCTCCATGTTTTATTAACTATCGATAGAGCAAATCCCATATCAAATAATATTGTTTTTCTTCCTGTTCTCTAATTTCAAATGTCAATTTACAACAACTCTGGATGTTTCTGGGCTTTTGCATGCCCAGTGCTTCTTACCCTCTTTGGTCAACAGAGTCCACATCTCATCCGGCTGGGTGCAGTTGGCGTTGTAGAGGATGACATATTCCACAATGATGCCATTCGGTTCCAAGGGGGGACACCAGTGAAGCTGGACCGCGTATGGGTTGATGGGGTGTAACCGCAGGTCAGAAGGGGGGGTGGAGGGTCCTGCAGGAGAACAGCAGAGGCAGCAGGAGACAGAAAGCAAGCATACGGTGATCTGGATGAGCCTCTGAAACTCTTCCCGCCCCCAGGTTCCCTGATAAGTCAAATCAAATCCAATCAAACCCAGTCCTAAGGCCAGATATAAACAAAGATAAAATAAAAGTATTATATCCATATCTATATCATCTATCTATCTATCTATCTATCTATCTATCTATCTATCTATCCATCCATCCTTCCTTCCTTCCATCCATCCTTCTTTCCTTCCTTCCTTCCTTCCTATTTCTTCTGTCCGTCCATCCATCCATCCGTCTGTCTATCACCGTGATGACGAAGCTATGGCACGCATGCCAGTGGTGGGTTTCAAAATTTTTTACTACCAGTTCTGTGGGTGTGGATTGGTGGGTGTGGCTTGGTGGGCGTCGCAGGGGAAGGATACTATAAAATCTCCATTCCCACCCCAACCCAGGGGAAGGATACTGCAAAATCCCCATTTCCTCCCGATCAGCTGGGACTCGGGAGGCAGAGAATAGATGGGGTGGGGCCAGTCAGAATTGTTACTACCGGTTCTCCGAACTACTCAAAATTTCCGCTACTGGTTCTCCAGAACTGGTCAGAACCTGCTGAAACCCACCTTTGTTCCAGATGTGGGGACTTCAAGTCCCAGAATTATCAGTAATGCCCATGTGGACCAGGGAATTTTGGGATGTGGGCAGTAAGCTTGGGCCAGTAAGAATTTTTACTACCGGTTCTCCAAACGACTCAAAATTTCCACTACCGGTTCTCCAGAACTGGTCAGAACCTCCTGAAACCCACCTCTGACATGTGTCCAAAGTGGCACATAAAGCCATGTCGCCCAGCATGCACGGCCTTGCCTGTTTGTCTTCTGGGTTTCTGGCACGTATGCACGCACGATGATCAGCTGTCATTTGCGCGTGTGGCAATGCCGAAAACCGATGTGCGCATGCATGCTGGCCCGCTGATTGTTGGGTGCGCATGCGCGCCAGAAAGTGGAAGTTTGGCTTTTCTGGAGCATGATCCCTTTGCGAGCGTGGCAGTCCCAAAAACCAGCCTGCGCATGCACGCCGGCCAGCTGATTGTTGCGCACGCATGCGATGTAGAACCCAGAAGTTCGGCTTTTCCAGAGCACAATCCCTTTGCTCACGTGGCAGTGCCGAAAACCGGCCTGCGCATGCACGCCGGCCAGCTGTTCGTTGGGCGTGCATGCGCTCTAGAATCCGGAAATTCAGCTTTTCTGGAGCGTGACCCTGATAAGAGCGCACGACGTTTCCGTGGAACTTTTTCAGCATTCAGTGCTGAAAAGGTTTGCCATCACTGCTCTATGATCTACCTATCATCTGTCTAAATAAATAAAGACAACCATCCCCATAGATTTGCTTGCAATGTTCTTTCTGGAAGTTCCACAACTCTTGGAAATGAAGCCGATGAAGGCTAGGAACGGGGACTTTTTGTAGCAACTCCCTGATAGCAAAGAAAAGAATACAACTGAAACAAAAATTGTCCAAAAAAATATGCAAATGAAGAAGTTTAAGAGTCGGGAAAATGTTTTTTTCACCCAGCATCTATATTAATAACCTTCTATTCAGGGGCATCTATGGGGAGAGAGCTCTCTCTCTCTCTCTCTCTCTCTCTCTCTCTCGCTCTGTGTGTGTGTGTGTGTGTGTGTGTGTAAAAGACAAGATAGAACCTGAAAAGAGTAGGGCTCTTATTGCACTGTTGCAGATTTTGCTGCTAAGGTTAAAAAAAATTAAGAGTTTCTTTTCCTTCATTTGGAGAGAATTTTTTAAAAATCTGCTCAAGATCTCATTTTTATAGGTCCGATTTTAACTGGTTTTATCTGTACTAGCAACTGTTGTAGGTATTTGGATATAGAAAAGGCTTATATATAAACTTGTTGAAATGGGTGACTGTAGAAATAATAAATTAAATTAAATTAAATTAAATTAAATTAAATTAAATTAAATTAATAATAAAATCAAATCAAAAAAATTAAATAAATAATAAAATCAAATCAAAAAATTAAATAAGTAATAAATGAAATAATAAAATTAAATAATGAAACGAAATAAAATAAAACAAAATAAATGAAATAATAAAATGAAATGAAATAAATAATAAATAAAATAACATAAATAATGAAATAAATAACAAAATAAAATAAAATAAAAATGAATAAAATAAAATAAAAATGAATAAAATAAAATAAAAATGAATAAAATAAAATAAAAATGAATAAAATAAAATAATAAAAATAAAATAAAATCTAGAATATTCTGGTGTTTTTTTTTAAAGGACACCTTTTTTGCCGTACTAAAATTAAGGTCCTCCCTCGTATCCCCATCCCATCCCATCCCATCCCATTGTCAGGGAACATTTCATGCTGCTCTACTTACTATCTGGGAGGGTGAAACACTCCACCGCATTTCCAAATGGACTATCCATTCCAACACCATTGGACTGCACCGCAAACTCATATCTTGTGAATGGTTTCAGTCCGCTGATCAGAACAGTCTCTTTAGAGCTATAGAGAAGAAGAAATTCTCACAAACAGGTGTCCTTCAAAGACTGGCAAGATTTCGGCAACCTTTGACTGGTGGAATCATAGAATGATAGCAATTTGGGGCTGGAAGGCAAAAGGAATGTCTCGGTAGCCAATATGGGACCTTTACCAGCTTCCAATTCAACTTTTTGTTTTATCTAAAGCATTTAAAAACAGATTAAAATCTGGTGGGTCAGAAAATCCGACAACTACCCAAAGCTATTTCTCTGGGTTGATCAAGATTGAAGTTTAACAGAGACGAGTTTATCAGATTAACAGAGTTGGAAGGGACCTTGTAGGTCATCTAGTCAAACCCCCCCCTCATCCCCACCCAAGCAAGAGACCCTACACAAATCTCAAAACAGCTCAGAAAACTAAAGACTGTAATATAAAGGCAACGGGGCTTTGTTTTTCCTTGAAGATGTTTCGCTTCTCATCCCAGAAGCATCTTCAGAACTGAAGAAGCTTCTTGGCTGGGAAATGAAATGTCTTCAAGGAAAAACAAAGTCCAGTTACCTCCTGAAAAAAAAAAAGGAACCTTTGGGACAACCATGACCTGGATGACTGAGAATCTCCATAGATGAAGGAGAAAATATAAATGCTCCTCACTAAATGATCTGAATGGTTCCAATAAGAAAAAGTCTATTTTTAAGTCTTTGGTAAAAAAAGCTGTTGTGACCTCGGCTTCCCGAGTCATTAAAACAGACGAGTTGTCCCAAAAACCTCTTTTATTGCGACAGCTGTGAATTACATTCATTCACAGCTGAGTCTCAATTAATTGCAAAAAGTCCTCCGAGAGAAGTCCTTCGGGATAATCACCAACCTTTATCTCCCTTGACACTCTGCCAAAGACCTACTTGGCAAAGCCACACGGAGTCCAGAATCAAGCAGAGATGCCGACTGGAAACAGAATTAACAACGTTGCTTTCCTGCAAAGAGCCCACGTGTCTTTGCTCCTCTTTTAAGCCTTAGGGGAGGGCCCAATCATCTCCAGGCTTTACTCCTGAGTCGTCCCTTTTGTTTTAACTGTTCTTGCCTTCTGGCAGCTCTGCGCATGCGTGCATTAGGAGCAGGCTCCTCCTGTTCCTCTGTCTCTCTGCTGTCCGACTCTGGAGGCTCTGGAGTCCACGCATCACTCCCAGATGGCCCTGGCCCCATCTCTGCCTCTGATGCAGAGCTCTCGTCCGGGCCTTCCCCAGACTCCAGGACTGGCCCATTGTCCCCCCCGCCAGCCTCCTCACTGTCCAATCTGCTGCTAGCTCCGCAGGCTGCTGGTGGACCACAACAAAAGCCCCCACATTAATTCTGCTTGGAACTGTCCACCACACAACTATGACAGCAGATGCCTCATGATTTCATTTGCACAAGGCATCACGATCCTTGTGACGTCACGTCCTCTCCTACCTTGTGTAATACATCACAAGTGAGGCGTTCTTTAACCCCCAAGGGCTGAATCGCACTGTATAGTTGACGATCTTCACAGTGGTGAAGTTGGGTTTCTTCCACCGCAGCCAAATCGTTGTGGAACTATTGGAATCGACATGGAGATGCCCAGGAGGTGGTGGGGGACCTTTATGAACTGGAAGATCTGAGAAGATAACCATGGAAAAGAAGGGGGGAAGAGGAGGAGGAAGAAGAAGAAGAGAAGGATTAGGAGAAGGAAGAGGAGGAAGAGGAGGATTAGGAGAAGGAGAAGAAGAAGGAAGAGGAGGAGGAGGAGGAAAAGAAGAAGGAGGAGGAGGAGGAAGAAGAAGAAGAGAAGAAGGATTAGGAGAAGGAAGAGGAGGAAGTGGAGAAAGAGGAGGTTTAGGAGAAGGAAAAGAAGACGAAGAAGGAAGAGGAGGAGAAGGAGAAGAAGGAGGAGGAGGAAGAAGAAGAAGAGGAGAAGGATTAGGAAAAGGAAGAGGAGGAAGTGGAGGAAGAGGAGGATTAGGAGAAGGAAAAGAAGAAGAAGAAGAAAGAGGAGGAGAAGGAGGAGGAGGAGGAGGAGAAGGAGGAGGAGGAGAAAGAAGAAGAGCAGAAGGATCAGGAGAAGGAAGAGGAGGAAGAAGAGGAAGTGGAGGAAGAGGAGGAGGGAGAGGAGGAGGAGGAGGAGGAGGAGGAAGAAGAAGAAGAAGAAGAAGAAGAAGAAGAAGAAGAAGAAGAAGAAGAAGAAGAAGAAGAAGAAGAAGAAGAAGAAGAAGAAGAAGAAGAAGAAGAAGAAGAAGAATATAATATCTGGAGTATTAGGTGTGGAAGGACTAGCATCAGTAACAGCTGTTGCTTACATGGCTAGGTTTCCTGTCACAGGGCTCTACATATCAAATGCTCCATTGATTCTTTGGAGTTCAGAGAAACAACATTGTGGGAACTCTCACAAAACAGAAGTTGTCAGGAGAATGGCCATTCCCACCTACAAAATGGTGGCCATGTTTTTTCCAGGCAACCGTAAAGTACTTATTTTCAGAATGCCCAAGTGTGGCTAAACGAGCCAATCCAAAGGTCTAACTACAGGTAGTCCTCGACTTACAACTGCTCACTTAGTGACCGTTCAAAATTACAATGGCATTGAACAATGTGACTGATGACCACCTTTCACACTTAATGACCATTGTGGTATCCCCACGGTTACGCGATTTATATCCGGATGCTTGACAACTGACTCACATTTGTGATGGTTGCAATGTCCCGGGGTCACATGACGCCCCTTTTGCGACCCTCTGACAAGCAAAGTCAATGGGGGAAGCCAGATTCACTTAACAACGGTGTTACCCATTGAAGAACTGCAGGGATTCACTTAACGAATGTGGCAAAAGAA
Organism: Ptyas mucosa; assembly: GCA_012654045.1. NCBI lineage: Eukaryota > Metazoa > Chordata > Lepidosauria > Squamata > Colubridae > Ptyas > Ptyas mucosa. The sequence continues at coordinate 4,154,956 of WNWU01000044.1, forward strand.
GTCGTGAAACGGGGCAAAACTCCCTTAACAAATTTCTCACGTAGCAAGCTGAATTTGGGGCTCAATTGTGGTCGTAAATTGAGAATTACTGCTAATAACAATAATGTTAATTGTTAATGTTAATGTTAATGCTAATAATTACTGCTAATAACCCCATGTTAAGCTTATGTTTGAAGCAGTTGCAATTTTTTTAACAAAAAAAATAATAATTCAACAGTTAAAGAGAAGATACCTACCAGCTGCGGTGACAGGCGCTCGCTCCGTCCTGCCTTTCCACACGGCTGCGTAGCCTTCTTCATGCTTGTTGAAAGCGACCAGCCTAATTTCATAAAGTTGTCCAGGAACTGGAAAGAGTAAAACAGAGATGCGATTACTGAACAAAATGCGAAAAAGAGGCAAAAGCCAAAAAACAAACAAACAGTAGTTTAGCTGAACTCTGGCATTCTGGCACTCTGCTTGTTAGAAATGACGAAAGTGCATCAGATCTGGAACCTGGGAAATGGTAGTTTGATCTGATGTCCTAAAACTCTCCCAGTTTCACCTAAATTTTGATGGTAGTAGATTCAGTGGTGGGTTGCTACTGGTTCTCTCTGGTTCTTGCAAACCGGTAGTGAAAATTTTGAGTAGTTTGGAGAACCGGTAAATACCACCTCTGCCTGGCCCCACCCCCCAATCTATTCACTGCCTCCCAAGTCCCAGCTGATCATCTAGAAGGAAAAAATCAGGTCTCACTTGATAAAGAAGGGGGAAAAAAACACAAGACACCGTAGCTTTAAATTGAGAAGCCAAGAAGCCTCCCAACTGATCGGCTAGAACTGATCCGCTCCTTGTAAACCGCTCGGTGGTGGTAGATTGGCAATTGAGGCCAAGCTGCCTGAAAGCGGTTTCCGATGCTCTCGGTGGTAGCAGAGCGGCAAAAAACTGTTTAACTCTTGCCGTAGCGCTTCAAAGGGCCACCCGACAGCTGATCAGTGGTAAAAGGCAGAGTGGTGGTAGACCAGTGTGCTCCAAAAACAAATGGGTAGACCGGTTCGGCTTTGCTTCTCATCCAAAAAGCTTCATTGGTTCTGGCAGGGTGGTGATGGGGACGGAAAGATCATGTTTCTTTGCAGTCCTCTGGTCGTTAGCAGTCTCTCTGAGAGCTCTTGAGGCCACTTGGGGATTTATCAGAGTGCAAAAGGGTGCAGAACCTTCTCGGAACTTGCTGAAAGGACTGTATTGTAGACAGGAGATAGGCGGTATCGTACTCTCCTCTCTCTGTTGAGAGAGGGCTACTTAGGGGTGGGCTTCAAAAATTTTAGCACAGGGTTCTCTGCCCGGTTGCTGGGTGGGCGTGGCCATGGTGGGTGTGTCCTAATCAGCTTCCTGCACCAAGGTGGAGGGCGTTTTTGCCCTCCCTGGGCTCTGGAGGCTTTTTTTGAGCCTCCGGGACGGCGAAAATGGCCTCCCCAGGTTCTGGAGGCCCTCTGGAGGCCAGAAACGGCCTTCTTGAACTTAAGGTAGGCCCGTTTTTCACCCTCCCTGAGCCTCCACACGCACCCTGCACTTACCTGCATCCAAAACAGGCCATGTGGGGACTCCTGGGAGGGGAGGGGTGGGCTGGGCGGGGCCAGCCAGAAGTGGGATTTGAGGGTTCTCCAAACTGCACAGAATCTTAGCTAGAGGTTCTCCCAAACCCCTGCAAACCCCCAGCAGCCCAGCCCTGCCTCAATGGGAAGCGAGTTGGTGTTCCCTAATTGTGGGTCAATGGTGCAAAAGGCCACCCCACGCTCTCCTCCAAAAGCAGAGAGCCCAAAGTAGGTCATTGAAACGGCTCGATTGCCTGCTGCCAACGTAGAAATGGGGCAAGCTTGCTTTCTTTCTTTTTTCTTTTTTCACTTTCTTAATCCAATTAAATAATTGCACGAGGCCGGTGCACCGCTGCAGGCTCCCCAAGGCAACTTCCCCTCCCCAGACCAGTTCAAAAGGAGCTTGGCAAGTGAACGGGAGTGGATCCGGCAACTGCCAACTCGGGCCGATTCTTGCAATCGACAGCCAAAAGACAGGCCGTTTCTGCCTTTGGCTGGCTCTTCTCTTCTCTCTTTTTCGCTGCCTTGTTGAACAATATTCTTTAAAAACTGTCCCATAACTCTATTTCCCCCCTTTTTATTTTCTCTCTTCTCTCTCTCTCTCTCTTTTACGAATGTACTTATTCAGGACGGGGTGGAATGGCTCAGAGTTTACAAATAGAAAGAAAATGGGGCAATTCTCCTTTGGAGCACCCGGCCGCTCCTTCTCAAACGATCTTCCCCTCTACGTCTCCTCATTAGCTTCCCCCCCCACCCCAGCCCCGATGAAGCCTTGCTAATTAAGGATGCCTCTATTCACTGCCTGTGGTTGAATGGTCCCAGCTCTTTTTCAGTTCCACAAAGCAGCCTGCAAACGCCCTCTTTGAGCACTGCCAAGGGCATCCCTCTTGCTTTGACTATATTGCGGGCAGGATGGAACGGGGGTGTGGGGGGGGGGAGTAGGCGGGCGGGCGGCTGGCTTCCAGCTCGCCTTCCCTACCAGGAAAAGAAAAAAAAAAAAGCACAAGATGGAATAAGAGGATCAAAAGGTCCAGCCACATTTGCATCTGGAAGAGAAATCGCGTTTAAACGGCTCTTCTCTGCTGGCTCTGCGGATCGAGAGATGGGGTTTTTTTGTGGGCTCTAAAATAAGGTTGGCAGCCGCGAGAACGGAAGGACAAAGGGAAAAATGGGCATGGGAAGGGGGTGTCTTTTGGGGAAGGGCTGAGAGGGAGATCCAGAACTGTCCAGAGGGTTAATTTAAAATCCTAAATTTTTCCTCCACGCAAGGGATAAAAAGATTTAGCCTGCTAGGTGGCTCAGTGGCTAAGACACTGAGCTTGTTGATCAGAACATTTGGCAGTTTGGTGGTTTTGAATCCCTAGTATAGGTCTGCGTGAGCAGGGGGTTGGACTAGATGACCTCCAGGGTCCCTTCCAACTCTGTTCCTGTTACTGTTAAAATGTGTGCTCTGACATCATGATGAACATCCCACCCCTTGGGTCCCTCCAGGTGGTTGGTTAGTTGGTTATTATTTATTTTATTTATTTATTTTATTTATTTATTGGTTCGATTTATATGCCGCCCTTCTCCGGAGACTCAGGGCGGCTTACAATGCGTTAAGCAGTAGCCTTCATACTTTTGTATATACCTGCTTAGTAGGGCTTTTTGCCCCCCCAAGCGGTGTTCTTTTTTATCCAAAGTCAGCTTATTGCCCCCACAATCTGGGTCCTCATTTTACTGACCTCGGAAGGATGGAAGGCTGAGTCAACCTTGAGCCTGGTGAGATTTGAACTCGCAGTAATTGCAGGCAGCTGTCAGCTAAGTGCTACTTAACAGCACTTTAGTCCGCTGCGCCACCAAAATTGGCTTCTTGCTTGCTTGCTTGCTCATTGATTGATTGATTGATTGATTGATTCATTCATTCATTCATTCATTCATTCATTCATACAAAGTGTAGAGAAGAGCAACTAGAATGATTAAAGGGCCAGAGGCTAAAACATATGAAGAACGGTTGCAGGAATTGGGTATGGCTAGTCTAGAGAAAAGAAGGACTAGGGTGGGGGACACAATAGCAGTGTTCCAGTATTTGAGGAGCTGCCCCAAAGAAGAGGGGGTCAGTCTATTCTCCAAAGCACCGGAGGGCAGGACAAGAAACAATGGATGGAAATTAATCAAGGAGAGAAGCAACCTGGAATTAAGGAGAGATTTCCTAACAGTGAGGATAATTAACCAGTGGAACATCTTGCCTTCAGAAGTTGTAGGGACTTCATCAACTGGAGGGTTTTTTTAAAAAAGAAAAGACCGGACAGCCATCTATGTTGGTTTAGGGTCTCCTGCTTGAGCAGGGGGTTGGACTAGAAGACCTCCAAGGTCCCTTCCGAGCTCTATTCTGAATTGTTTTGAATTGTTCCAAAAGGCAATTTTGGATCTGGCAAGAAAAGTCGTAAAATGGAGCAAAACTCAATTAACACATTTCTCACTCAGCAACATACATTCCGGCCTCAATTTGCGGTCGTAAGTCAAGGACTATCTGTACATAACATGGATCTCTTCTCCTCATAAACAGACCGAAACCGATCAATCCGAAAATCACCAGTTCATTTTGATCCCTTTTCAGCAAATGGCCCATCCACCGTCGTAGAGCACTCTTCCAGAAAGCTTACCTACCTAATTGTCTCAGCTCGTGTTGTTTCACTTTCTTCTTCAGTTTTACGGGTCCGACATCCTGAAGACGGCCTTCCGAAGGGATCTCCATGCTTGACTCCTCAGTGGGTATTTCCCGATAATACAGCTTGTAGCCTGAAATTTGTCCGTGGTTGGGTGGAGGCTGCCAACTTACCAACAGCGAGTCCATTTTGGCTTGGACCATCAACTCAGTTGGGGCAAAGAGAACTAGGAAAAAAGGGAGAGCAGAGTCATGAGACACAATGAGAAGTAGTCTCAAATTCATTTGCATCTCCATAACTTTTCCCTATTCCTTCCTTCTCAAATTTGCCTACAGTAGTGGCCAAAATTCTGGAAACCCTTTGGGAAAAGTGTATTTTTTTTAATTTTTTTAAAAAAAATTTGATTTATATGCCGCCCTTCTCCGGAGACTCAGGGCGGCTTACAATGCGCTAAGCAATAGCCTTCATACTTTTGTATATTTATACAAAGTCAGCTTATTGCCCCCACAAACTGGGTCCTCAATTTACCTACCTTAGAAAGGATGGAAGGCTGAGTCAACCTTGAGCCTTGGTGAGATTCGAACCTGCAATAATTGCAGGCAGCTGATGTTAATAACAGGGCTTTAGACCACTGTACTATCCAAGGCTCTTTTTGACGTTTGATAGCTAATAACACCACTTTTTTTTTTTGAGTTTCAAAATAATCCTATTCTACTGCTGGATTAGCCTGGGAATAGCCCAGACCAGTGGTGAAATCCATTTTTTTTTACTACCGGTTCTGTGGGCGTGGCTTGGTGGCGTGGCTTGGTAGGCATGGCATGGGAAGGATACTGCAAAATCTCCATTCCCACCCCACTCCTGGGGGAAAGATATTGCAAAATCTTCATTCCCACCCCACTCTGGGGCCAGCCAGAGGTGGCATTTGCTGGTTCTCCAAACTACTCAAAATTTCCGCTACCAGTTCTCCAAAACCTGTCAGAACCTGTTGGATTTCGCCCCTGGCCCAGACCTTAACCCAACTGAAAATCTATGGAGCCGACTAAAGAAACTGGTTAGTCAGAAGCAACCCAACAATAAAACCCAGTTAATAGAAGCAACCATTCAAACTTGGTTTCACATTATAACAGCTGCAGAACTCAAAGACTTGGTTTGCTCCATGGGAAGACGTTGTAAGGCTGTAATTCATGCTAAAGGTTACCCAACAAAGTATTAACTGACATAGGGATCATTTTTGTATATCTCGTTTTTTCTATGGTGTTAATTTTTGTATATCTCATGTTTTTTCTACGTGTTTCACTTTTCTTCTTTATACTGTAACTGCTATTCTAATAGCAAATCCTTCATGAAAGTTATTGCATTACATTCTTGATTCAATTATCTTTCCATTGATATATAATTTTATGGTACTACTCCCCCCCCCAAAAATGGTGTTATTAGCTAATTTTAGAAAAATACACTTTTCCCAAAAGGTTTCCAAAATTTTGGCCACTACTGTAAATCAAACTGAATTACAGTACAGGGTAGACCTAGTACCACAGTCCATTTAGTGACTGTTCAAAGTTTCAACGGCCCTGAAAAAAGGGAGTTACGACCAATTTTTCACACTTACGACCTCAGCAGCATCCCCACGGTCACGTGATCAAAATTTCAGATGATTGGCAGCCGATTCATCTTTATGACAGCTGCAGTGTCCTGGGAACACTGTTTTGCGACCTTCCGGCAAGCCATGTCAACAAGGAAGCCAGATTCGTTGAACAACCGGTTTGCTAACTTATCAACCGCAGTGATTCACTTAACAACGGTGGCAAGGAAAGGTTGTAAAATGGGGCAAATCTCACTTAACAAATGTTTCACTTCACAATTTTGGGCTCGATTGTGGTCGTACGTCGAGGACTACCTGTAGACCGCAGGTAGATGTCAAAATGGCAGATACGATTGGATAGTGTGTGATGAACAGTAAAAGGTGGGCTTTGATGACTTGGACGCGCCCACCATTTTGACATTGAAGATGACTTCTGTCAATGTCCTTGGAACCCACCAGCTGAATAAGCTGATTTTCTCCTTCCCTGGCTCAAATCCTGATCCATTTCATATTTCCCCCTTCTTCTACCGAAAACACCGTTCTCTTAACAGAGTCACTGCTTCGGTCCAAATTGCTTCCCTTTGCTTCCAACCCTGCAGACAACTTGAGAGCCAGGTCCATCTCTTATTTCTGTTGACGCTGCTGGGTCAAACTCGGAAGGATTCTGAGGTAAAACAAGAGGGCCGCTCACCATGGGTTTGGTTGTCCCGATCTGGAGTGCGGTGCTGAGTCCATTCTGATGGAGCCCCATAGCCCGCACTGGTGCTTGCTGCAATCCGAACTTTGTAGATTTTGTTTGGCTGCAACCCGTAAAGCACCAGCTGGGTTTCATTCCCACTGAGCTCCGTTGAAGAAATCAGGTCTGAGAAGGAGAAAATGAGCCCAAAGATTATTGATGTCATGGAAAAAGGGCGAATCAAATAGATCAGGGGTGTCAAACTCGATTTCATTGAGGGCCACATCAGGGTTGTGTTTGACCTCAGGGGCCAGGGTGAGTGTGGCCAGCTCAACGTCATTTGTGTTGGGGGTGCCTGTGGCAGGCCAAGCACTCTGCCTGTCAGATCCCTAAAAGTGATACTGCCAGTCAACTGGGAGAAGGGAGAGATTTGGATTCGATTTACTAGCATTGCCTGTGTCAACAGATATTTTGCACCCTATATCCTGGTGCCAAAGAGCCCTGAGATCCTCTTTACATGGAGGAATGTTTATGATAGCCATGTGGGTTATTTCACTTTAAAGGATAACGGTGGGAATGCATGTTTGTTCGGGTTCTCATGGAAACTAGTAAAGAAAACATCTTCATACTTGTGTATTGGCTAAAATCTGCATTCTGATTTAAAGGGAGGGGTCTCTACTGCTTTAATCCTACTTGTCTTGCCTAAGGGTATTCAGATCTTGCTTTAACTGGGTTGCTATCACTTCTGCTTAATAAAAGGAATCTTTTGAACTATCACATTTCAAGAGTTTTTACTTTCTTAAAGGAGAGGCAATCATTACACTGCCAGCAAAAACAGACTCCCCAGCCCCTTTTTCGGCTGTGACAGCTTCCTGCAACCCTCTGCCAGTGAAAACAGAGCTCGGGAGGGTCACACATGGCCCTCCTGAACTTCACTTTCGCTGACAGAGGCACCGCAGGCTGGTTCTTTGCTGTTTCTGGGGCGGCCCTGCGGACAATGAGGCTGCCCTGCCCACATCACCCCACCTACCTGCCAGCCCCCACCCACCTTCTGGAGGCCAAGGTCAAAAACGGGACATGTGGAGGCCTCAGGAGGCCAAAACCGGGCCCATTTTGGGAGGCAAAGAGGTACTGGAGTGGTACTGTTACCCTCCCCAGCCTCCAGAGAGGGAGGGAGGGAAGGACACACACACACACACACATAAGTCCTTCACCTGTCCCCAAGGCAGTCACATCCCTTCACTAATCTGCTTTCCACCCCCAGGAGCATAACAAATTCAAGTTTAATTTCTGCGTATTGTTTAATGGACTGCTAAATTGGCCATGCCCACCCAGTCACATGACCACCTAGCCACGGCCACCCAGCCGGCCTGGCCCCCCAACAGTCTGAGGGACCGTGAATTGGCCCGTTTAAAAAGTTTGAGGACCCCTGTTCTAGAGTGTCAATAACCAACCATTCCACATCGTAAGGCCCTCAGACCTCCTCTTTCTCACCTTCCTTGAGAGAAGCATACTCAATTTTGTACTTGACAATCTTTCCGTTGCTCAGTTCTGAAGGGAGAGGCTGCCATGTCGCCTTGATGTCAGTCGGAGTTATACTGGACAGGGAAATCTGAGGGGCTCCAGCAGGAACTGGAAAAGAGCAATAAAAGAGATCATGCCACCTCAAAAGGACCATCAGAGTTACAGCGGTTCTGCTTGAGAAGATATATTTCAACTTGGAGGGCTGTGGCCATCCAGGGATATGTTCCCTGGTTGGCCTAATTTCTCTGGCAGATTAAAGAATTCTAGATAGTTTCCTTGCCTGCACTAGTTAGATGACACAACTGGTTCTCTATCACGTCCATTCCACATATTTGTTACATTTTTGGAGAGGATAAAATACATCACATTTTTTTAGAGTACACAATTAAGATGTGAAACTATCATCATCTTCTTTTAATGACCCCATAATCCCTTATGGGGTGGAGTCTGGGCAACTGAATGGAGCTGAGTGCTTACTGCCCAGATGCCCTTCCTGTTGCCAATGCAGAGTTTTATTCAGCAGATATATTCTCATCTTGCCCGGAGAGAGAAATATCTGCCTCTACCTAGGATCGAACTCACAGCCTCCTGATTGTGAGGCGAGAGCTCCATTTTTAGGTCACCGTACCACTCTAAGATATGAAACTATCCTTCAAGAAAAAGGAGTTGAGTTCTAGAATCCCAACCAATTGGGACTATGTTCCTGATTTCTGATGATCTGCATACAAAGAGATGTAATAATTACCAGAATCACATATCCCACATACTTCCTCTTCTCACACACAAACATATCAAGAAGTAAGTTCCTAAGTAGGAACTGTACTGTCAAATGTCTCTTTATTTGCCTTTTAACTTGTTGAGTCTCCAACTGTCAACTCTTAGACATGTCTTGGATTTACAAAAATGATCTCCAAATTCATCTCATTTAGTTGGTTCGCTCCCAAATGGGAGCCAACCATTCACGTCATGAGATGCTTGAGTTCACTTGACAAGCTCGACTCTAAAGATGGTGTAACACAGCACAGCTGTTGCCTTCAGAGAACAAACGATAGCCAAAATAGTAGACCATGTTAATAAGGGGTGAAGAGGGTGACGATACGGGCAGTTTTGGGGGCTCCATGTTACATCACTGTTCTGAGAGCTGCATTGGCTGCTAGTTTGCTTGGCAATTTGCTTAGCAGGTACAATTCAAGGTGTTTGTTATCACCTTTAAAGCCCTTCATGGCATGGGTCCGGAGTATCTGAGGACCCATCTCAGCAAATGGAACTAGCCCACCCCATCAATGCCAGCAGAGAAGGCATACTGCAGACCCAGTCAGGTGGGCTGCTGAGGGTTCGCAGGGGTTCGGGAGAACCTCTAGCTAAAATTCTGTGCAGTTCGGAGAACCCCCAAATCCCACTTCTGGATGGCCCCACCCACCCCTTCCCAGAGTCCCCAGGAGGCCCATTTTGAATGCAGGTAAGTGCAGGATGCGCATGGAGGCTCAGGGAGGGTGAAAAACAGGCCTACCAGAAGTTCCGGAAGGCTGGAAATGGGCCTGTTTTCAGCCTCCAGAGGGCCTCTGGAGCCTGGGGAGGCTATTTTCACCCTCCCGGAGGCTCAAGGAAAGTCTCCAGAGCCTAGGGAGGGCAAAAACACCCCCACCCCCACCGTGGTGCAGGAGGCCGACTAGGCCACGTCCAGAACCCCTTGCTAACATTTTTGAAGCCCACCCCTGCGCAGACCCCATCATTCAAGCAATTCCAGCTGGTGGGGTCCAGGAAAAGAGCCTTCTCTGCTTTGGCTCCTGCCCTTTGGAACACCTTGCCCACCATGGTGAAACCGATACCCATCCTTCTGACCATCCATAAGGGCCTGAAGTCCTCGTTCTTCCCCCTGGCCTGAGGCCCCAAAGGGGGGCCATCACAATGGAGGTGGCTGATGGATTAAGACAAGACCCCTACCATGCATATCCAGCGTCCTTCCTCCCATCTTTTTAATTCTAAATTATTACTATTGTGATCATTTATTGCTTCAATGTTTTATTGGTTTTTAATGTCTGTGGAGATTCTCAATCATTCCAGGTCATGGTTGTTCCAAAGATGCTTTACCAAAAGACAACTGGACTTTCCTGGGGTTTTTTTTTTCTTGAAAACATTTCATTTCTCATCCAAGAAGCTCCTTCCATTCTCTGAACTGAAGCAGCTTCTTGGATGAGAAGCGAAATGTTTTTAAAGAAAAAAAAAACAAAAACAAAAACCAAGGAAGTCCAGTTGCCTTTTGGAAAAAGCACCTATGGGATATTGTATTTGAAGATTCTCAGTCCTCAGTTCTGACAATGGTGAAGGATGGAAAGGTTTATATTTCTTGCAGTTAATATCAATCCTTCCATCCGTCGCCATTCGGTCAGAACTGAAGAAGTTTCTTGGATGAGAAGTGAAACGGCTTCAAAGAAAACAAAGTCCAGTTGCCTTTTGAAAAAGCGTCTTTGGGATTTTGGTTTTGAACGTTTATAAGCTGACCAGAGTTGCCTCTAGCCGAAATGGGTGGCAAATTAAGTCTAATAAATAAATAATTCACTCAATTTTCCCAACCACAATTCACCTAGCCCCATTTCAGCCTAGCTGGGCACCTCGTGGAAACCTGTCACATCCTGACCAGGTAAAACCCTGGATTATTTACACCCCCAGTTTCAGGTGGCCCCAAGGGCAGATCTTCTCAGTTTCTATTCTACAAACCATCCTCCAGGGTCTTCACATTTATGGATGAGGAAGTCCGGCTAGCTCCGAGCTGGGAATAGGCTACTACGTAGAAGATATAATTGGTGTTGGGCTCCAAGTCTTTCACAGAAAACTCAGTGGTGTCGTTATTCACTGCAAACTGGTATTCCACGTTGTCAGCACCTAGAGAAGGTACACAACGCTGTCAGACAGAAAAAAGAAGAAGAAAAAGAAGAAAGTTTTGTTCTTTCTTTAAACTAGTTGCTTGTGAGATGCTTAGAAAAAGGCCCTGCACAAGCCCAGCTGATCGGGAGGAAATGGGGATTTTGCAGTAACCTTCCCCTGGAGTGGGGAGGGAATGGAGATTTTACAGTATCCTTCCCCTGCCACGCCCACCAAGACATGCCGCACCCACCAAGACACGCCCACAGAACCGGTAGTAAAAAGAATTGAATCCCACCACTGCTGGTTACTCCTCATTGTCCCCCCCCATATGGAAATGGATACAAAGACCCACCTTGTTCTGCCCCAGTTATGGACCCCAAAGAACGCAGCACACACCAAATCCGTACAAACCTTAATTTACTGATTAAAGACTACTAATGAGCTTTTTTAGTAGTTGTTCGAACACAAGTACAATAAATCAGTCTTTTCTGAACAAGGGCTGTTAATTTAACTTCATTAACAGCCAACAAGAATTCAAAGAATAATAACTCAGTTCTGAGGCACAGTATTTCAGATAACCGTAATCTTACTGTGGTTGGCAGAATGCCCAGAAGCAATTTGCAGGAAAACTGATAAGAGAGAAACAAGAGCCAAATCAAACGTTTTCTGTAATCAAGACGCAAAGGAATTTGAACGAAGTTGTTTCCTGCAAATTGCATCAGTCGTCGTCCTTCCTTAAATAGGCTAGGGGAGTGGCCAATTAGCCCCAAGCCTTACTCTCGAGGAGACCTCCTCCTGAGGAGCCACTCCTGCCTTTTTGCAGCTCTGTGCGCTCGTCGAGAAGAGGCTCCTCCTCTTCTTCCTCTTCACTTATGGGAGCTTCTGGAAGTTCTGAAGGCCCTGGCTGAATCCCCACCTCTGGCACCACATCTTCTCCAGCCTCCTCATTGTCTGACTCGAGTGCCAACTTCACAGGCTGCTGGCGGAGCACCACACCAACCTCCTCGCTGTCTGAATCATCTACTAACTGCACAGGCCACTGACGGGCCACAACACACCTTGAAGCAAATTGCTTTGCTTTCCGTGTTTTATCACCCTCCCACAAATCCTTCAGAAGGTCCATAACTTCTCAGCTCTGTCCCTTACAAGCTGCTCCTCCTTTGATTAAAGTTACTCTCCACTTTGGATGAATAAGTGCATTAAAAGCTGTTTACCTGCCAACACATCCAATCAATCCATTCAATTAACAATCAACTAAGTGCTTGAAGTCCTAGATCTTCTCCTGTGTTTAAACATTTATGGTTTCCAACCCGCATTAATGACTTGAAAGATTGCATTTCTAAAGCATCCTCCCTAGTGAAGAAGCTTAGGAAACATTGTGGAACTCATAAATACTTATTAAACGTCATCATTCAGAACAGGGGAGATAAGGGGGACTTGAGAATAACCCCAAAGGTGGATCAGCCTGAGCCAGAATATGGTCCAAAGTTCTGTTTAACCAGTTGCCAACCAGATACAGAAAGTCCACAAAGAGGCCAGCTGATCTGAGCAGCTCATTCTGATAACGTACTAACAGAATAATGAGAGTTGGAAGGGACATTGGAGGTCTTCTAGTCCAACCCTCTGCTCAAGCAGGAGACCCTACACCATTCCAATCAAATGGTTTTCCAATCTCTTCTTGAAAACCTCCAGTGATGGAGCACCCACAACTTCTGGAGGCAAGCCAGTGGAGGAACCATTAATTTATTATTCTCACTGTCAGGAAATTTCTCCTTCGTTCTAGGTTGGCTCTCTCCTTGATTAGTTTCCATTCATTCCTTCTTGTCCTACAAGATTATTATACAAAGCTAATCATCATCATTGTTTAACGACCCCATGATCCCTTGGGGGGGGTGGAGTCTGGGCAACTGAATGGAGCTAGCAGAGTGTTTTACTGGCCGGATGCCCTTCCTGTCTCCAGTGTGGAGTTTTATTCGGCAGATATATTCTCATGGTGCCCAGAGAGAAAGATATCTGCCTCTACCTAGGATCAAACTCACAGCCTCCTGATGGTGAGGCGAGAGCTCCCCCTGTAGGCCAGCACACCACTCCTATTATACAAATCCAATGCTCCCCTATTTTCTTGCATTAGGATTAGCCCAAAGAGCATATCTTTAGGATACCAGAAACGCACCGAAGGCTTTTTGGTAATGAAGAGAGAATCCAATAATCTGCTCACTGTTGAACTCCGGCCGTTCCCAGGACACCAAGACCGTGGTGCTGGAGAGAGAACTTGCCGATACCCCCTTCGGAGCGCTGGGCAGGCCTTCCCGCACGATCACCTCTAGCCTGGCGGTAGCACAGGCCATGCCAAGATGATTTTCAGCCACACATTGGTAATAGCCGGCATCGTCCAAGCCGATCTGGTTGATCACGAGGGTACCGCTGCCCTGGATTTTAACCCGCCCTTTAGACAGTAGCAGCTTTCCATTCCTCGTCCAGTGTATGGTGGGCAATGGCTCTCCTTCTGCTTTGCAGACAAACCTAGCCGTGCTGGCCCGAGTGCGAGAAATGGTTTCAGGTGCCTGGGAGATTGTAGGAGGAGCTAAGAGATTGAAAAAAACAAGCAAACACCAAATGAGATGCCGGTTGAGGAGGGAACTTTCAAGAACAAAAGGAGATGTGTGAAGCCATATGTGAAGGGGATGAAACAAGGATAATTGGCAAGGAGGGTAGATGGACACACTGCCTAAGTTCACACAACCCACTTCTCAGTTAAGTGAATCACCTCCTTTTCCAGGGACACCTACTATTCACTATCAACCATGGGTGAAATCCAGCAGGTTCCGACAGGTTCTGGAGAACCGGTAGCAGAAAATTTGAGTAGTTCAGAGAATTGGCAAATACCACCTCTGGCTGGCCGCAGAGTGGGGTGGGAATGGATATTTTGCAATATCCTTCCCCCAGGTGTGGGGAGGCAATGGGGATTTTGCAATATTCTTCCCCCAGGAGTGGGGTGGGAATGGGGATTTTGTGGTATCCTTTTCCTGGAGTGGGGTGGGAATGGAGATTTTGCAGTATCCTTCCCCTGCCATGCCCACCAAGCTACGCCCACCAAGCCACACCACGCCCACAGAACCAGTAGTAAAAAAATTTGGATTTCACCACTGCTATCAACCATAAAGCAACTCGAGAGGCGAGTTCACGCAAGCTTGGCCATTAAAAAAAGGAAGCTAAAATGAAAGCTGGAAGAGAATATGAGAATACCGTTGTTGGGTGAACTCATAGCAACTGGACCCAAATTGGTTAATCTGAGACATTTTGTTACTCATCCAAGTAACTTCACCAGTCAAAATAAAAAAAAAAAAGTTAGGCAGAGAGACTAAAAGGAGACTAGTATAGATCTATTTCAAAGCTATGTAGCTCTCTTCAGGTAGCCATAACCTTCTGGGATTCAAACCTGTATGTATTAACCTCTAAGCCACTGGTTCTCCTGGCTTTGTCAGCTATACCAGGTGAAATATTAAGGGGTTTTTTTCTATCAGGGCAACGTGGTCTACTCAAATATGGGACAGAGCATACTGCTTCTGCTTTCCCATATTTGGGTAGATCAGGTTGTCCTGATAAAAAAACATTTAATCTCTCCCCTGGTATAGCTGAGAAAGCCAGGAGAGCCTGTGGCTTAGAGGTTAATACATCTACCTAATAGGTAAGCATCCCAGGTTTGAATCCCAGAAAGGGTGTGGCTAGCTAAATAGCTTGAAATAGATCTATACTAGTCTCCCTTTATTTCTTTGTCGGTAAATATATAAATCTCTTTTTCAAAGCTGAGAGACTGCCATCCCTACAAGGTACACCAGCCCCAAACATCAAAGTCACTAGTACAGGTAGACCTTGACTTACAACAGTTCATTTAGTGACCGTTCAAAGTTACAACTGAAAAAAGTGACTTATAGCCGTTTCTCACGCTTACAATTGTTGCAGCATGGCCATGTAATCAAAATTTGGGTGCTTGGCAACTGGTTCAGATTTACAACGGCTGCAGACTTAGAAAGAATCTTAATTCATAGACTGCCTATATTCTCAGAGAGATAGGAAGGTTTTTCGTTTTTTCCCCATTTTCTCTTTCTCTAATGCAGGGGTGTCAAATGCATTTTTGCCCTCCCCAGGCGCCGGAGTCTTTCCTCGAGCCTCCGAGAGGGCAAAAATGGCCTCCCCAGGCTCCGGTGGCTGTCTTGAGGCCAGAAATGGGCTCAAATTTCTGGTAGGCCCATTTTTCATTCTCCTCGAGCCTCCGTGTGTGTCCTGCACTTACCTGCATCCAAAATGGGCCTCATGGGGACTCCTGGGAGGGGCAGGGTGGGGTGGGTGGGGCCAGCCAGGAGTGGGTCTTAGGGGTTCTCCGAACTGCATAGAATATTAGCTAGAGGTTCTCCTGAACCCCTGCGAACCCTCAGCAGCCCACCCCTGCATCTATGTAGCTGAAGATCTAAACCAGCCATTGTACTTATTAAACCATGGCTTACGATTTAACACACTAAATGAATCAAGCACTCTTCATAAAATTCTAGTTAAAATTAGAGCTTAAAATCCCTAAAGCCAAATTCTTGACTGTCATAGCAAGTGTTGATAAGACAGCCGGATCTTTCCTCTGGCAGAAGAAGGGAGAGACAATCTAAAGAGGCAATCACTTCTCTTCCATCCTTCCTGGAAGATCTGGAGTGAGTGAAAGAAGAAATCTGTTCTGCAGGACTGTTTGCAACCAGCCTATCCTCCTCCTGAAGGACCACAAAATAAAAACCTAGCGGCTGCACAGAAACCTTGTCTTCTGTGTTCTCACCAAGGACTCGGAGCTCAGCTGCGGCTGTTACAAACTGCCTGGTTTGGGGTTTGTTGGCCCGGCATACGTAGATGCCTGCATGATGAAGCTGAACGGAAAGGATCACGAGGTTGGTCCGTCCTAACACAATCACATCCGTAGAAATCGGATTCCCATCTTTAAAGAAAAAGCAAAGCATCACATCTTTACCAAGTATAGGAGAAAAACATACAGAGCTGGAGGGGTGGCGGAATTAAGCGTGTCACCAGTTTAGAGTCGTTGCATTCCCACAAGCGCTCCAAGCCCAACCCCTTCCTGAATTTCATTGACACTTACTGTATTTTTCAGACTATAAGACACACCTACCTTTTTTGGTGAGGAAAAGAAGAAAAAGAAATCTGTCTCTGCCTCCCAGCAATTTTGCAAACTAACAGCAATGTTAGTGATGGCTAACCTTTTTGCCATCGCGTGCCAGGAGTGGGGGGGGGGCGAAGGGGGGCGGTCACACGCATGTATGCCCACACCCATAATTCTATGTGCCCTACACATGCGCGTGCTCCCCCTGCTGCCCCCCCGCTCCTGGCACGCGATGGCACGGTGGGCCCAGTAGGTCCATTTTTCTCTCTCCCCAGGCTCCAGAGCCTTTCTAGGAGCATGTGGAGGGCAAAAACAGCCTGTTTCCCTACTTCCAGTGGGCCCAGAAGGCCCGAAAATCAGCTGGCCGGGAGCTGAGCTTGCGTGCCCACCAATATGGCTCCGCGTACCACCTGTGGCATGCGTGCCATAGGTTCACCATCACGGCCCTATGTTATTCTTCTTATTACTACTGTCATCTGTGCCAGCCTGTTTTGGTACCTTTATTCACTACCTATGCCTGTTCTATTCAGCAAAAGTATAATTTTAATTTTCATTGTTGCAGCCATTGGTCAGATAGTTCGCCAATTGGCCATTTTCGGCTTGGTGTACTCAGTGTTGTTAGATCTGGGCCATAATCTGCCACTTTTACAGAAAAAAATGGCAGATTTCTATAAAACAGAGACTCTCCTGCCTCTGTTTCTGCGCTCAATCCCTGAAAGTGGTTTCTGTGATCTGTATCCCAGCTCTTAATCCTAAACATAACTAAGGTGGTATTTCTGCAGAGTGCTAACACATGTGTCAGATTTCCCAACAGATCTGTACAAAGATTCAGCCTTCACTCCCTGACCCTTTGAAGCTGGGGACTCATCCGAGAGCAGCCTTGACTAATGTAGATCAAAAGGCATCCAGAAACTAAAATTCTGTATCTTTTACAGATCAAATGAGGCAAACCAATCTCGTGCTTTGTCTGTTTTTGAACTTTAACTGACAAGCTCGACTTAGTAGCTCCACTCCTGTTACTACAAAAGTAGTATATTTCTATATTCAGCTACAGATTATAATGTCCCAATGGTGCTTTTTCAAGAGGCAACTGGACTTTCTACTTTTTCTTTGAAGACATTTTGTTTCTCATCCAAGAAGCTTCTTCAGCTCTGACTGGATGGTAAGGAAAGGAAGGATTTATATTCTTTGCAGACAGCTGGTCATTTGCATCCTTTTTGAGGGTTATTGAAGCACTCAGAGTCACCTGACTGGTACTAATGGTTCCTGTAGCCTGCAATTTTTTCTGGCAATCCGTTCATAGTCCCACACCATTCAAAGGGAGTTCATCCCAAATTGTATAGCTAAAAGTCTGCAACGATTCTTAGTCATCCAGACAGTGGTGGGTTCCTCCTGGTTCGGCTCGGTTCGGCTGAACCGGTAGTGGTGATGATAGGACATCACCAAACTGGTTCTCTTTGTTCGGGAGCTGGGCTCTCCCGCCCGCCCCCTCCCCGTGTTATTCTTACCTTTTATTTGGCCCCACCCCCAATTTTCACTGCCTCCCAAGTCCCAGCTGATTGGCTAGAAGGAAAAAAACTGTTTAAACTCTTGCCGGGGGGCTTCAAAGGGCCGCCCTACATCTGATCAGTGTTAAAAGGCAGTGTGGTGGTAGACCAGTGCGCTCGAAAAACAAATGGGCAGACCGGTGCCTCCAAAAACAAATGGGTAGACCGGTGC
>WNWU01000044.1:4181289-4197169 GCA_012654045.1 Ptyas mucosa
CCCCCCCCCCCCCGCCTAGCTGAACTGTGTGATCATCAGAGGCTTTTTTTTTACTTTTAAAAGCATTTTTTCTTCGGCCGAAAAAATGCTTTTAAAAGTAAAAAAAAAAAGCTTCTGATGATTGCGTGGCTGAGCTGGAATCATCAGAGTCTTTTAAAAGCATTTTTTTTACAACCTCTTCAGCTGAAGAGGTTGTAGAAAAAATCCTTTTAAAAGTTAGAGAAAAAAAAAGTTGGCCACGCCCACCCAGTCACATTAACACACACACACACAGCCAAGCCATGCCCACAGAACCAGTAGTAACAAACCACTGAATTGCGGGGCTGCCACAAATATTGTGAGAATGGGCAACCTATTCTCCAAAGCATCTGAAGGCAGAACAAGAAGCAGTGGATGGAAACTAATCGAGGAGAGAATCAACCTAGAACTAAGGAGAACTTTCCTGAGAGTTAAAACAATTAATCAGTGGAATTAATCACAATTAATTCTAGAAGTTGTGGCTGTTCCATCACTGGAGGTTTTTAAGAAGAGACTGGACAACCACTTATCTGGAATGATATAGGGCAGTGATGGCTAACCTTTTTCCCATCGCGTGCCAAAAGCGGGAGGAGCGCGGTGGGGTCACATGCACGCGTGCCCACATCCATAATTCTATGCGCCCCGCCCCACCCCGTGTTCCCCTGCCCCCCTGCTTTTGGCACATGATGGTCCGGTAGGCCCGTTTTTTGCTCTCCCCAGGCTCCAGAGCCTTTCTAGGAGCCTGAGGAGGGCAAAAACAGTCTGCCCTACCTCCCCAGAGGCCCTCTGGAGGCCAGAAACTGTGTTTCCTGACTTCTGGTGAGCCCAGAAGGCCCGAAAATCAGCACACGCATGCGTGTCGGAGCTGAGCTCGCGTGCCCACCGATATGGCTCCGCGTGCCACCTGTGGCACCCGTGCCATAGGTTCACCATCACAGATATAGGGTCTCCTATTTGAGCAGGGGGTTGGACTAGAAGACCTCCAAAGTCTCTTCCAACTCTGTTATTCTTTGTTCTGTGTTCTGCGTATTATACTAATTTTTCCCCACTTTGTTTCGGTCTAACAATGGCTGAAATCCCCAAATCAAGCATTGCCAGTGTGTGTAATACACTGAGAAGAAAAGATTTGCACAGCTTCCTTGAAACCCAATAAAAAGCTCAGCAAGCTTAACTGGAAAAGATTTTAATTGGGCCTTTGCCCCAAATCTCTTTTGACTTATTCTTTGAGATATGGTGAGAAAGAATGAATCAGAAGAGGTCCTATTTCCTTTCATTTTTGTGTTGTTTGTTCTAAAATAAAATTAAAAAATTTACAGAAAGGTGTAGGGAAAGGATGAAGGGTAGATGGAAATGAAGAAAAACATTGGAGTCTACCCTGATATGTGATCTTCCAAAATGTATAAATGATGACGATTTCTGTATAAACTGACCACATTCTAACAAAATGAGATTGATTTTGCAACTGTCGTACAAGCAAAAATATAGTTATTCAGCTGCAGGAGGAAAGATTTAAGTAACTGCTGAGGATTTCAGCCTAAAACTGCAGCGGGGAAGTCTTTGAAACTGGGTTAGGAATCCTGATTTCCAATTAGTGAAGTTTCTCCTGCTGCTTGATGTGGTAGTGTAGGATTTCCAGGCCAGTACACATTTTCCTAGACAGCAGGCAATAATTCTCTGGAGCCATGGGGAGTTCTTCCAAAAATAAATTAAGGCTTAGGGCAAGGCCGTAGGTTGGGTAAGGGTGAAGATTCCGTTGGATGAATCATTTCATTCATTCATTAATGACAACTCCTGCGATTGCTCAGAATGAGGTCCAACTTACTGAAAAGATGGGAGCATCCTTCAACTGGAGGATTATGAACTTGGAAAAAAATTCAGCAGGGTTTGTTAGTCCTTGGATGGGAGACATGGTTGGACTCAGAAGTGGGACGAAAG
The DNA here is from genome assembly GCA_012654045.1 of Ptyas mucosa. NCBI lineage: Eukaryota > Metazoa > Chordata > Lepidosauria > Squamata > Colubridae > Ptyas > Ptyas mucosa. The sequence continues at coordinate 4,183,243 of WNWU01000044.1, forward strand.
TTGCGTATTGTTGCCAAAAACTGTATGAACAGAATAACGGAGTTGGAAGATACCTCAGAGGGCTTCTAGTCCAACCCACTGCTCAAGCATATCATTCCAGACAAGTGGCTGTCCGGTCTCTTCTTAAAAGCCTCCAGTAATGGAACATCTGGAACAGGGGTGTCAAACTCGCGTTGTCACGTCATTGTCACATGATGTTTAGAATAACAGAGTTGGAAAGGACCTTGGAGGTCTTCTAGTCCAACCCCCTGCCCAGGCAGGAAACCCTACACCACTTCAGACAAATGGTTGTCCAACCTCTTCTTAAAAACTTCCAATGTTGGAGCATTCACAACTTATGCAGGCAAGTTGTTCCACTGATTAATTGTTCTAACTGTCAGGGAATTTCTCCTTAGTTCTAAATTGCTTCTCTCCTTGATTAGTTTCCATCCGTTGCTTCTTGTCCTGCCCTCAGGTGCTTTGAACTCCCTCTTCTTTGTGGCAACCCCTGAGATATTGGAACACTGCTATCTTGTCTCCCCTAGTCCTTCTTTTCATCAAACTAGACATACACAATTCCAGCAACCGTTCTTCATAAGTTTGAGCCCAGGGGTGTGTTCTATTTACCATTACTACCAGTTTACAACGGGGCTGTGTGCACTTGCTTGCTGTGCTCGAGCGCTCTTCTGCGCAAGCGCACAAGCTTCTGTGCATGCGCAGAAGTGTTTTTATGACATCAGGGTCAGTGGGCGGAGCCTCCTGTCATTTTTACTATCGGTTCTATAGAACCGGTGCAAAGCGGGGACAACCCACCACTGTTTTAGCCGTATCGGGACTTTTTCCCCCTTCGCTAAACCGGGCGGGGTCGGGGTCAGCACATGATGTATCCGTCCACGAGTTTGACAGCCCTGAACTTCTGAAGGCAAATGATTCCACTAATTGTTCTCCCTGTCAGGAAATTTCTTCTTGGTTCTAGGTTGCTTCTCTCCCTGATTAGTTTCCACCCATTGCTTCTTATTTTGCTTTCAGCTGCTTTGCCAAAAAGGTTGACCCCCTCCCGTCTTCTTTGTGGCAGCCTCTCAAATATTGGAACACTGCTATCATGTCACTCCTAGCTCTTCTTTTCACTAGATTAGATGTACCCAATTCCTGCAACCGTTCTTCTTCATAGGTTTTAGCCTCCAGGCCTCTAATCACGTAATAATGATTAATCATCTAACAGTCTAATCATGCCTGAAAGAAAGTTCTGATCGGTCTGCAAATCTACATTGGAGAAAACCTCGCCAAATCTCTGCAGTTGTGCGTCTGTGTGTTAAACTGTGTTTGTACAAGGAAGGCTGCTTTTGCAGAAGAGAGATTCCATGATCAGCTGCCCTTGGCCACCCCTGATGGCTTTGGAAAGAAGGCAAGCCAGCAAGTGGCTTAACCACCTGCTGGAGATGTCAAGATGTCAACCCTTTTCGAGGTCCCAAACTTTAAAAAGACAGCCAGACAAGAAAAGCAGCCAAACCGAGCATTCAGCGTGCACAGATGTGTCTTCTCATCCATATTCTCTCTGCTTTTGCACTGAAGCTGGGGGAGCAAAATGTGAGAAATACATTTCCCTTGGAGGGCTTGGTGACAGTTTAAAACTGCAGTTGTCAATTAAATGCTTTAGGAAACAGAAAAAAAACATGGGATCCCTGTCATTTTCTTGGCACAAATTTTTACCAGTGGATTAAAAACAAAAATAATTCTTTATCAATTTTCAGCCTAAGCATTTCCCCAGATCTACGTTTTCCAATTGGGAAAATGTGTCCTCCCCCCTAATGTGGGTATCTCTGGGAAGGCAGAAGGAGGCACATAACATCATGTATACCAGAGGTGGGTTTCAGCAGGTTCTGACCAGTTCTGGAGAACTGGTAGCAGAAATTTTGAGTAGTTCGGAGAACCAGTAGCAAAAATTCTGACTGGCCCCGCCCCCATTTATTCTCTGCCTCCCAAGTCCCAGCTGATTGGGAGGAAATGGGGATTTTGCAGTAACCTTCCCCTGGATTGGGGAGGGAATGGAGATTTTACAGTATCCTTCCTCTGCCACACCCACCAAGCCATGCCATGTTTCACCACAGAACTGGTAGTAAAATTTTTTGAAACCCACCACTGATGAATACCCTGATACAATGGTGGGATACAGCCGGTTCGGGAAAACCGATAGTTAAATTGCTGGCTGGTCCCTCCCCTCCCCTCCCCTCCCCTCCCCACCCCTTCCAGGAGTCCCCACATGTCCCATTTTGGCTCCCAGGTAAGTGCAGGGAGGCCGCCGAGGCCCAAAACAGGGCACGGGGAGGCAGCACATCCCCCCACAGTCCGTTTTTGCTCCCAGGGGGGTGCAGGAGGCCGAGTGCTGCCTGTCACACCCCCTGGCCATGCTCACCATGGCCAAGCCCACCCAGCCGGTCATTAGGGCAGAGAACCGGTTGTTAAATTATTTGAATCCCACCACTCACTGCCTGATATCACCATGAATGTGATTACAATGAAATAATGGAATTATTTCGCCTCATTTTCAAGATGACGACATGATATACATCTTCCCAGGCAGGTTTCTCATCCCATAATATGACCTAATTTGAATTCTTCAGCTTTACTCCAGCGTGTTGTGAGAATCTTGCTCTTGTGGTTTGCAAACCATGGTTCATGGCTTAGTATGACATTTGGACACAAGCAACAGTGGCTCATTCCACAAATCGTGGTGAAAAAAAATTATGAATTGGTTGAACGTGTGAACACAATTGAACAAATGATTTAAAATGCAGCTTAGGGAAAACCCTGTGTGGCTCAGTAATTGTAGTTCTTCCCCTTCCTATCTTAGTTTCTCTGCTGAAATGTCACATCTACACATGATAAATTAAACCAGAATCCCATGTATAATTCTGCTGCATTTTAGGGCATAAATGGGGAACTCTTCTACACTTCGGAAGAATGTTGTTGAAACCAGTGGTGAAATCAAAATTTTATTTACTACCGGTTCTGTGGGCGTGGCTTGGTGACGTGATGTGGCTTGGTGCGCGTGGCTTGGTGGGTGTGGCAGGGGAAGGATAATGCAAAATCCTCATTCCCTCCCCATTCCAGGGGAAGGATACTGTAAAATCCCCATTCCCACCCCACTCCAGGGGAAGGATATCGCAAAATCTCCATTCCCACCTCACTCTGGGACCAGCCAGAGGTGGTATTTGCCGGTTCTCTGAACTGCTCAAAATTTCTGCTACCGGTTCTCCAGAACCTGTCAGAACCTGCTGGATTTGGCCAAAAAAACACAAGTATTCCTTGACGTACAACCACAATGGAGCCCAGATTTTTAAATCACTGCAGTCATCAGCCGAAACATCACATGACCAGACTTGATTTTGTGACTGTTTTTCCAATGATTATAAAACAAGTCATTGCAGTTCTAAAGTGGATCATGTGATTGTTAAGCAAATCCCATTCTTCTCTGAATAGCTGCCCCCCCCCCCCCGGGAAACCGGCATATGACACCAGAAACCAGTCAAATTGCAAATTGTGATCCTTTGATTTGTTGGATGCTGCAACTGGTTATAAATGTGAACCAGTGGCCAAGCACCCAAAAGACCATCATACGACGGTGAGGAAGTGGGAGTCATAACTTTGAGGATGAGTTGCAAATAGCTTAAGTCTGTCGGAACGCTGAACAGTTATTAAACAACCAGTTTTAGGTCAAGAATTACCTTTAGCCAAATCTTGGTGGTGGCATTTGGGAGCTAGTTTGCAGGATCTGGGGAGAATTTTATGGTGCAATTGGTAGCCCTTTTTCTCCAACGGGTCTCCTACTCTTAATCTCATTTTTAAGTCCAACCCTGAATTGTCATCTGTCTCCCAGTGATATTACTGCTTCACCAATTGGGCCCCTGTCCTTATTTTTTTTTTTAAATCTATTTTATTTATACATTTTTCTTCGGTATACATAAAACTCAATATTCACATTGACAGTGTCTTGTCTGGGTACAATCAATTTTGAATAACGATAACAAAAATTTTAACAATGCTATTTATAACAAGTATCATCAAAACATATTAATAATAATATCTGCTTATCCTTAATTATTCTATTCACCTTACATTATTTAATTAAACATTCTTTTCAATTTTAAGTTTCTAACTTCTGCTTCTGTTTTCTAGCCATTGGTAAAATGTCTCCCATGTTAAAAATTATTCTGTTTCCTCCGTATTCTTAATTTTCATTGTTAATCTATCCATCTTGGCACATTCTAATATTTGCTTTATTACATTTTCCTAGGCAGGGATATCTTCATTTTTCCAATTTTGTACCTATACAATTTTCACTGCTGTTAAAACGTGTAAAATCAAGTATGTATTTCCTTTATTGTGTTTTTCTGGTAAGATACCCAACAAAAACAATTCTGGTTTTAAATCTATTTGTTATTTTGTCATTTCTCCTAGCCAAATTCTTATTTTCATCCAATACTTTTTATCCTTTGGGTCCCCTGTCCTTATTGAGAAACTTTAGCCATTTATAAGCTGTTCGCTCTGGCTTTAGAATATCTGACCAGTCAGCTATCTTAAAAACCCTTTGCAAATTTTTTTGCTGGGATCGTTATACCCATGCAACAGATGGAAGCATCTGAGACTGAAAGAGAGAAACTTTAGAGATAGCATCTCATAATTCATCCCTCCCCCCCCCGCTCCCAAATTTGTAGAATGTACCTTTCAAGAGAGTGAGGGGAGCATCCAGGCTGTAGTGTCTTCCTACTGCATTGGTTGCCACGCAACGGTAGGCCCCAGCATCTCCTTCCTGGACATCTGTGATTTGAAGGACACCATTTGGAAGGACGATGAACCTATTAGCCCAAGGATGAAGAGGAAAGATCAGTTCCTACACTGGATCAAGTCAAAACACAAGAACACCCTAGCCAGCGCAGCAAAGATGATAAAGGATCTGGAGGCTAAATTAGAACTTGCATTCCCCATGGGCAGAAGGTCTCCTGCCTTGAACAGGGGGTTGGATTAGAAGACCTCTGAGGTGCCTTCCAGCCCTATGATTCTATGTTAATAGCAATAGCACCAGTGGTGGGATTCAATTTTTTTTTTTACTACCGGTTCTGTGGGCATGGCTTGGTGGGTGTGGCATGGCATGGCATGGCTTGGTGGACGTGGCAGGGGAAGGATACTGTAAAATCTCCATTCCCACCCCATTCCAGGGCAAGGTTACTGCAAAATCTCCATTCCTTCCCCCTCCAGGGGAAAGATATTGCAAAATCTCCATTCCCTTTACTGCAAAATCCCCATTTCCTCCCGATCAGCTGGGACTCGGGAGGCAGAGAATAGATGGGGGCGGGATCAGTCAGAGGTGGTATTTACCGGTTCTCCGAACTACTCAAAATTTCTGCTACCGGTTCTCCAGAACTGGTCAGAACCCGCTGAATACCACCTCTGAATAGTACTTAACCTTATATATTGTCCCACAGCCCTCTCTAAGCCGTTTACAGAGTCAGTCCATGGCCCACAACAATCTGGGTCCTAATTTTATCAACCTCGGAAGGAGGGAAGGCTGAGTGAATCTTGAGCTAGTCAGGATCAAACTCCTGGCAGTGGGCAGAGTTAGCCTGCAGTACTGCCTTCTAACCACTGTGCCAACAAGGCTCCTTGTTCTGTGTTCTACATCCCTCTAAGACTCCTGTAGAGCTTGTCATAGATCAGTGCTTCTCAAATAGTGGGGCGCGCCCCCCAGGGGGGGCGCGAGGCTCCGTAAAAGGGGGCGTGTTTGACCTCGGCATCTGATTGGCTTTCCAAAACCCTTGTGACACGAGCCTGTCGGAGCCATCTTTAGTGTGGGACATCCGTCCACACTTACTTTGTTGCCCGACGGATGTGCGCCCAATTGATGCTCAAATGACTGACAATGACCTTCTCCTGTGAAACATAACGCTGCCCCAATTAATCAAATTTGCTAAAGAAATCGGGCTACCGCTGCTGACATTTGCATCGATAGTGAGCATTAAGCCAGTACATGTGACTGCGCATGCTCCTCCCTTTCAAGGAGAACAGACCTTTTTCTAATAATGATACTATTTACAGTCAGGCGGGGGGCACGAAAAATGTTTTCTTCTTCCTAGGGGGGCATGACAGAAAATAATTGAGAAGCACTGTCATAGATAGACACACTGGACCATTCTGACAATCCAGAGATAAACCTGTCAGTTGACACAACTACTTTCAGGCATCAAGCTTAGGCATAGATCACAGCTTGCAAGCCACAACCAGTGAGGCTTAGCAGCTCCAGCTTAACTAACTCTGTTGCGTTTGATGCAATGGGTGAGCCCTGCATAATTTACCTTGGTTCCGAAGGCACAGCTTCCTTGTCTTTCTGCCAAGTGATGACCGGAGCAGGCAAACCTTTGATCCGACACTCAAAACGAGCCATGCCATTTTCTGGCACAGATTGGAGTTCTGGATGTTGGAAAAATGGAGGCAAGGCTGTGGTAGGAGGTGGGGGGGAGGATAACCGTTGACAGGAGATCAGAGAAAGAGGAAAGAAAGAGGAAAGAAAGAAAGAAAGAAAGAAAGAAAGAAAGAAAGAAAGAAGGAAGGAAGGAAGGAAGGAAGGAAGGAAGGAAGGAAGGAAGGAAGGAAGGTAGGTAGGAAAGTAGGAAGGAGGGAGGGAGGAAGGAAGGAAGGATTCAGGAAGGAAGGAAGGATTCAGGAAGGAAGGAAGGAAGAAAGAAAGAAAAAGAAAGAAAGAAAGAAAGAAAGAAAGAAAGAAAGAAAGAAAGAAAGAAAGAAAGAAAGAAAAAGAGGCATGAGTTACAAGCAGAAGAACAATCTGGCTTTAGACAGAGTTGAACTACTATTGATAATTGCTTTGGGGGTGTTTTTTTGGTAGAATATTTACTTTATTCAAGGAAAATTACAATACAAAGCATCAAAATATGAATATTAAAAATATTTTTAAAAAATATGGTTACTTTTGGGGATGACTTCGAATTGAAGAAGGATTCTTATTAAAACAACCTGTTTTGGGTGTGGTTAGAACCCAAACATTACATATAAAATTGTGTTTTCTCTGAATAAGACAGAATAATTGAGAACTGGATCTGCTTGGGATAAATTATAGGAATGGTACGAAAATATTTTCTTTTCGTTATGCCTTTTACTCTTGCTGCATGTGGTTTTCCCCAGTAGTGAATTTCAAATCCCGGCACTACCGGTTTGCTATTGCATGCACAGACCATTTTTGATGACGTCTGGGCGGGTGGGCGGAGCCTCCCGCCGCCGCCACTACCGGTTTGCCGGAACAGGGGGGAACCGGTAGCAAACCACCACTGGTTTTCCTGTTGTCTTATCTTTTGCATTCTGATATGTCTATTGACTGATTATGACAATCCATAATCCACAATAATACTTTAAGGAGAGGGGGAAAATGAATTCCTTAGGAGGTTCTTGTTTACAATCTCTGTAAATTGGGTACAGTTTGTTTTTTTTTACGAAGACCGTGAAAATAAAACACCAATTTCACTCAAATCACGAGATTTGCTTTACTGTGTACATTTCGTTGGACAACAAGAAACTATTTTTTGTACTTTAAAGCTAGCAGAGGGAGTATCAAATTTCAGATGGGTTTCGCTTCCTTGCCTGGCTATTTAACCTGTCAAACAAGTTTTGCTAATGGACGCAGATTAATAAAATAGGCTTTATGGATAAGTCGCTTACATAAATGATGCATGGGCCATTAGAATGAAATGCGATCAGGATTTATTGAAACGGTTGTGTTACTTCCTATACAGGTTGTCCTTGACTTACGACCACAATTGAGGCCAGAACAGGGGCGGGTTTCAAAACCTGTTGCTACCGGTTCGCTCATGGGCGCATGTGAGCTCACACGCGCAACACTTCTACACATGCGCAGAAGCGTCCAGGCAGGTGGCCAGAGTCTCCCGCCACCGCCGCTACTGGTTTTCCCGATTCGGGGTGAACCGGTAGCAACCCACCACTGGGCCAGAACCTCTGTTGCTAGATGAGGCTATTGTTAAACGAGGCGTGCACCGTGACCTTTTGCCATGGTGGTTAAGTGAATGACTACTGTCGTTCAGTGAATCCTGTGGTCATTAAGCAAATTGGGCTGTCCCCATTGACTTTGCTTATCGGATGCCGGCTGGGAAGGTCAGAAATAGTGATCACATGACCACTGGGACATTGCAAAATGACATAAATACACTCCGGTTTCCAAGCGCCCAAATTTTGATCACTAAATAGATAGAGATCCAGTTGTTCTGACTAAACTCCCCAAACACGACAAACCCTCTGAAGTTAACTCAAAAGATTCCTTTATTAGGAGCGCCGGCAGCCCTGGCAAAAAGCTTCTCTCTCACCGCAGGCTAACAAGTCTGCCTGGCAGGGAGATTAATAGTTGTCTGCCACACCTATTCATCTCTGCCCCCCCCCCCTGGCCTTTTATCCCCAGAGCTAGGGTGGGGCTTCGCTAGCAGTGGTGGCTCTTCCGTCCCAAGGATTAGCCCATATATTTCCACTGCTCTCCTCTCCTCTGCCTTCTGTGATCCGCGCGTCAGGCACTGGACCCAGCTGTTCCACCTCTTCCTCATCAGCCATTTCTAGATTTGGGGGTTGTTGACTCCCCATCTGAAAGCTGATGGACGGCCCAGGCTCTGCTTCTGTCTCTCTCTCTCTGACAGCTCCATTCCCTCTCCCCCCTCGGAGCTCTCAGGTTGCCTTGATGCTGACCCTGACTTCCACACCTCCTCTTCATCTGATTCGGCTGCTTGCTTGAAAGGTTCTTGTAACAAATTGCAGAGGACAGATACTCACAAGATTCTCGGAGCCTCAGAGTTTGGCCAGTGACAGACCCAAACGGGCCCTGAGTGGTACAAGAATAATTTCCTTCCACGCTGGAGCCCCCTGAGTGGTTGTCGTGTTTCACAGCTGCTTCAATTGACGCAATCAACAAAGAACCGTTGGGGAGGACACGGAGGTTGTCTCCTTCTCTCAGTGGATGCCCGTTCTTCTTCCACATAATATTGGAAAACTGCTCACCGGATGGAAAGGAACGGAGACCTAGCCTTAGGAAGAAGAAAGGGAGCAAGGAAGTGACAAGGGAAGAGAAAAGATTACTCGGTGCTGAGAACCAAAAATGTGCAAGAAAGAAGCTCAATTCAACCCTGCCTTGATTTTGTTTGGTATAAGGTGAGCAGAGACCAACTTTAGCGAGCTTTCAAGATTCTGTTATTATTACCCTACATTGATGTTTCTCAACATTGGTGTTGTGGCCCACCAGTCGGACAGTGAGGAGATTGGGGAGAAACTTGGGCCAGTCCTGGGGGCTGGGGAAAGCTCAGACAAGGGCTCTGCGTCGGAGGCAGAGAGGGAGGTAGACAGCAGCGAGGCAGAGGAACAGCTGGAGCCCGTTCCCAGTGCGTGCATGCACAGAGCTGCCAGAAGACAAGAACAACTCAGAAAGCAGGGTCGACTCAAGAGTAAAAGCCACACCTTGGAGGTGATTGGCCCCTCCCATAGGACATAAAAGAGCGAACAGGGAGTGGATTTTTGCAGGAAACAATTCGTTCATTCCATGACTCTGAGAGACTCTGTTCCAAGTTTTGCCTTGTACTGCAGTTGGAAACAAGCAGCTTGCCAAGCAAGATAAACTGTGTTGAGAAATATTCCTTTGAAAAACTGTTTGGACAAACCTTGCTGACTGTGAATGAACGTAATTCACAGCTGTGTAAATAAAAGAGGTTTTGCCAGTAATTCCTGCCTCCTGCTTGTTAAGGGAGCCTAGGTCAGAACAGTTAGTGACCTTAAGACCTGTGAATTTCCAAACCAGAATTTTTCTTACTGAGAATTATAGAAAGAAAATATAAGAAAGATACAAATTATTTATTACTGCATATACTCACAGCGGCACGAATAGCCTTCGCTCAAAAATGGAAAGAGAAAGATATTCCAACTGAAGAGGAAATATTACTGAAAATCTTTAACTGCGCAGAAATGGACAGACTCACTTTGGAACTCAAGGATAAAGGCAAAACTAAGTGTCAGCTTTGGAAGCCATATTAGGCCGGAAGCTCCAAAGCTGCCACCTTCTCGTGCGTGGGAAAGTAGGAGGGGGGATTAAGGAGAGGGGTTGTTAGTAGACATAATAGCATTCTTCCTGTTGGTCAAGGTCAGGGCGGTCCAGCATCTGGTGAAGGAGTGGTCAGGGGGCTGGATCAAGATGGAGCGGATGTTGATTGGAGCATGGACCGGGGGGGGGGGGAAAGGGGATGGTTTTGGGGGTTTTAATTTACTGAGGGAAAACCCGGACCTCTCAGATTCGGTTTTCCCAGATGTGCCAGTTTGCCTATTCTAGTAAAGAGAACTTTGGAAAATGTTTGCTTCCTCATCTTTACTTGGAGCTGGAGTTTTTCTGGAACGCTGACATTAAGTACTACAAAATCTGGGAACAATTTTATGATTGGATAGATAACAAGAGGGTAGCGAAGACAAATGTATAGTGTTAGAACAAAAATACAGATGTTATTATAGATAAATGTATGTTTAAGAGATGAATAAATAAACAGAAATAAGGGGAAAAGTATTAATATCATATTATCTTTAAATAATGAACAAAGCTAAAGAACTATATGTTTATACGAGTACTAATATTATTGTAAAGTGACGGAGGATGTTTGGAACCAGTGATGTCATATCTATGTCCAATGTTTTTTTTTTTTAATTTTGTATTATTAATAAAAAAAACTTTAAAAAAAAAGACCTGGGAACTTCAACTGCCAGAATTCCCCAGCCATGCATGGGGAATTCTGGGAGTTGAAATCCACAGGTCTTAAGGTGCGGCAAGGTTGAAAAACACTGCCCTAAAACAATAAAGCAGGATTCCTGGAATCCTGACAGTGTCTTTTTCTTGACTGGACCTACCTCAAAGGGCTGACCTCAGGAAACAGACTGCAACTCAGCTCCAACATCTCACTGGGGTTGAGGGTCACTTGTCCAGTTCCAGAGCCGCAACTCAACTCCAAGGCCTGCACTCGAGAGGGTTCTCCTGCAGCAAAATGAGACAACCCCCCAACTCATGTTAACCCATGGTTTGTATAATTACAATCTATGGAACCGGTCTGAATGGGACAAGTTCTCACAGTGCATCAATCAAAATGCAGGCGGCCATTCCAGCTCAGTGTGTTGAGTAAGCACAGATCAAGGTTTTTAAGAAGAGACAAATGTTGTTCAATCATTTGCTTGAGCAGGAGGCTGGAGGAGAAGAACTCCAAGGTCCTTTCCAATTCTGTTATTCTGTAATAAAGGCTCATTGGGGGGGGGGGGGAATGGAGTTTTCTTGACAAGTAGGTAAATGTTTTCTTTGCAAATAAAAAACAAGACATGCTGGTGGAGAGAGAGGAGGGAGGGAGGGAGGGGGGAGAGAAAGATGGAGAGCGAGAGAGAGAAAGAGAGAGATGGAGATGGAGAAAGAGAGAGAGAGAAAGATGGAGAGAGAGAGAGAAGGAGAGAGAGAGAGAATACACACTTTGGCAAGAAAGAACATATCTTCATACATATATTGATTTAGCAATTGTTTGAAGCTACGGCAGTACAGATAGTCCTTGACTTACAACAGTTTGTTTAGTGCCCATTCAGAGTTAAAACGGCACTGAAAAAACTGCCTTTTTCACAGTTATGGCAGCATCCCTGCAGTCAGATGTTCAAAATTCAGGGGCTTGGCGCATGTCCGCGCATGTGCATGTCCACGCATCTGTGTGTTCTTACACTTACCTTTCAGTTTGGGCATGTGCAAGCATGCAGTTTGGGCACTTGGTGTCTAAAAGATTCGCCAGCACTGGTATAGGATCTCCTGCTTGAGCAGGGGGTTGGACTAGAAGACCTCCAAGGTCCCTTCCAACTCTACTTTGATTGATTGATTCTGCTACTCTGCTTTCGGTCAACCTGTCGTCGTCTCCCTACACCTGATTTTTGTTTTCCTGGCTTTTTTTTTTTTTTTTTTACCAGCCTGGGTGAGAAACAGTGTGGCACTCTGCCTATGCTTGAATGGATTTTACAGCAATTCAACCAAGCAGCCTATTAAACCTTTTGCTACCGATTGCTGATAAACAGGCCGTGTTGGCGGGGGGGGGGGGGGGGGGAGGCGGGGGGACGGTGTGCAGGGGAGAAGGAGGGAGAGAGGGAGTTAGGAGCCGAGAGGAAGCAAATACACTTATGAGCTTGTAATTAACTGCACCAATGCCCAGAATGAACACAAGAGATGTCGAAATGCTTCAAAAAAAAAAAAAATGCAAAGGCAGCTGGGGACCAAACCCCCCCCCCCAAACCCCTCACATTATTGGCAAATAAAATGCTTAACTGCTCCATTAATTTAAAGTAGTCGGTTCTTCTTGTCTGCACAATCCATCCGAGTGCTAATATTTCAAAGCTAAGCATTGCCTGCTGTTTAACCCAACAGCTTCTTCTCACCTGGGCTACCCCATCTCTTTAATACAAGATCTTTCCTTCAAGGCCTTCCTTCCTTCCTTCAGTGATTAGGAGGCTAAAACGTATGAAGAACGGTTCCAGGAATTGGGTATGTCAAGTCTAATGAAAAGAAGGATGGGGGAGGGGGGGCATATAGCATCTTCTAATATTTCAGGGGCTCCTACAAAGATGTGGGGCTCCAAGTATTTTCCAAAGCACCAATAGGTAAGACAAGAAACAATGGTTGGAAACTAACCTATTCTCCGAAGCACTTGAAGGCAGGAAAAGAAGCAACAGAGAGAAACAACCTAGAACTAAGGAGGAATTTCTTAATGGTGAGAAGCAATTAATCCATGGAATAACTGGCCTTCAAAAGTTGTGGGGACAGGAGACTAATGTCAGGGTTCCAAGTAACACCCCCAACGAAAGGAGACTCTGAGGCTTGGATTTGCTCAAAGTTCCATACTATCCAGTGAGCCTTGGATAGTACAGTGGTCTAATGCACCCTGTTATTAAGATCAGCTGCTTGCAATTATTGCAGGTTCGAATCCCACCAAGGCTCAAGGTTGACTCAGCCTTCCATCCTTTCTAAGGTAGGTGAAATGAGGACCCAGATTGTGGGGGCAATAAGCTGACTTTGTATAAATATACAAAAAGTATGAAGGCTATTGCTTAACGCATTGTAAGCCGCCCTGAGTCTCCGGAGAAGGGCGGCATATAAATCAAATTAAAATAATAAATAAATAAATAAATAAATTTATTGAAGATGTCATATTGGCACATCTGGAAAAACCTGAATCTGAAAGTTTCCAGGTTTTCCCCATCCAAGTGAAAGTTCAAGCCCTTGCCCAATACCCACATCGATCACATGGTCCAATCATCCACCGTCCAAATTGGAGATACCTCCCAATCATTCGACTCCAGGTGCCAGGGCAAAGCACCCTTGACACTCTGAGAAAGGAATGTTATTTTGACTACATATCACCCATACTCTATACAATCCCCCCTCCCCCTATATGTAACATATAATGAACAGTTGTGGGAATTGCGAATGTCTAGTTAATGAAAAGAAGGACTAGGGGGTGACGTGATGGCTGTGTTCCTATATCTAAGGGGCTGCTACAAGAAGAGGGGATCTGATCAACCTATTCTCCAAAGCACCTGAGGGTAGGACAAGAAGTAACAGATGGAAACTCATCAAGGAGAGATCCAACCTAGAACTAAGGAGAAATTTTCTGATAGTGAGAACAATCAACCAGTGGAATGGCTTGTCTTCAGAAGCTGTGGGTGCTCCGTCACTGGAGGCTTTCAAAAAGAGACTGGACAGCCATTTGTCTGAAATGTGATAGAGTCTACTGCTCGAGCAAGGGGTTGGACCATAAAACATTTGAGGTCCCTTCCAACTCGAATAGAATAGAACAGAACAGAACAGAACAGAACAGAACAGAACAGAACAGAACAG
>WNWU01000044.1:4203822-4219043 GCA_012654045.1 Ptyas mucosa
CTCCTCTCCTCTCCTCTCCTCTCCTCTCCTCTCCTCTCCTCTCCTCCCCTCTCCGGTTTCAAGATGGTAACTGGGTTCTTTCTTCTAATCCATTTGCACCATTGGTTGGGGTAACCACTTTGCCCCAGAAGACAGTCTGATGCCTTGTACAAGAATATCCAGCTTGAACCGGTGCCCAAAACTTTTAAGGCTTTAATAGATATTTTTCATTAACAGCCTACACAAAAGGCAACATGCTTGCCAAGATGTTAAAACTTGCTCTTTCCTCTGAAGGGTGGTTATACAAATAAAGCCAATGAGCTATAACTCTTGGTCAATATACAGTGTGGAAGCCCTGGGAAAGAATTTTTTTTTTAAAAAAATGCATTTGGATTTGTCAGCATCCAGAGCTTTTAAAAATTTAAGAAGCTTAATCGTACAGATGGGTCAGATTAAGCTTTGGGTCACCATGCATGATTGAATGGTCCAGTGGGGAAATCCAATTTTTTTTTATTACCGGTTCTGTGTCGTGGCTTGGTGGACATGGCAGGGGAAGGATACTGCAAATTCTCCATTCCCACCCCACTCCAGGGGAAGGATACTGCAAAATCCCCATTCCCACCCCACTCCTGGGGGAAGGATATTGCAAAATCCCCATTCCCTCCTCACTCTGGGGCCAGCCAGAGGTGGTATTTGCTGGTTCTCTGAACTACTCAAAATTTCCGCTACCGGTTCTCAAGAACCTGTCAGAACCTGCTGGATTTCACCCCTGGAGTGGTCCATGTTCACCCTTATGGCTTGCTTCAGCATCTGCAAAGGGAGAGAGTAAGGAAACCATGTACACCAGAGCATCAACCCATTTAGGTTAAACCTGGCTTAGGACTGAGTTATTTGAAAGACCACCTTTCAAAGATGGGCCATCTACCTTGACCCATGAGAACAGGGAGGCAGGGAACTCTACAGGTTCCCTTTCCCTAAGGAAGTTTGTCAGAGCGTTTGCAGCATGACTACTATTAGGGGACAGTCCAGGAGAAAACACAGCACACAGACATTTAGCAGTGGTTTATGTACAGGAAATATACAGAAATATACGTGGTATGTAAATACCTGACAAGCAAGCAAACTTCTTCTTAACTCTACACGGAGAACTCAGCAGTGAATACCAGACACAAGGAGAGAGAATATGCCTGGCTGAAATGTATAAACACCTCTTAAAGTGGTAAAAGACTTGTGTGGACCCTTTCAGAGTCTTAAACTGGCTATACCAGGGATCAGCAACCTGCAGCTCTGGAGCCACATGTGGCTCTTTCACCCCTTTGTTGCGGCTCCCTGTCACTCAAAATATGTGTCATAACCGCAAATGTGCAACACCCGCCGGCAAGCAATTTATTGAGCTTTTCAACCCTTGGTAGGCCAACCATGAATAAATCCAAGAAAAGAAAAGTTTCAGAAGAAAACAAAACGTTTAATTCAAGTATATATGCTAGTTTTGTGGCCGCTCAAGAAATAGTCAGGCACGGGAAGGGTTTTGTGGCTCCCGGTGTTTTCCTTTCTGTGAATATGGGTCCAAATGGCTCTTTGAGTGTTTAAGGTTGCATACCCCTGGGCTATACCAATGCTGATTCTTTCTCATTGCATCAGCCTTACAATTCATCGGTTTTAAGTTGCATTAGCCTTACATTGGCTGGTCAGCTTTAAATCATCATTACCTTGACAAAGTTCACCTAGCAGGACCAAGAAGAAGGGCCTTATCTGTGGTGGCTCCATCCCTATGGAACAGTATCCCTGTGGAGATTAGACTGGCCCTCACTTCGATATTCTTTCGCAAAGCCCTGAAGACCCAGTTTTTGCCAATGGGCCTGGAGATCTCAGAATGGGTTGGAGCCCAACAAGTGGCTTATTACAGAATAGCAGAATTGGAAGAGGCCTTGGAGATCTTCTAGTCCAACCCCCTGCTCAGGTAGAAAAACCTATACCTGTGATGGCAAACCTATGGCATGTGTGCCATGTTCACCTGATATGCCAGCTCAGCTCCAGTGCATGCCAGCTGATTTTTGGGCCTTCTGGGCCCACCAGAAGTAGGGAAACAGGCTCTCTTAGAGAGGCTCTGGAGGCTGGGAACAGCAAAAAACATCACTTCCTGTCCAACCGGAAGTTGGGAAACGGGCCATTTCGGGCCTCCGGAGGGCCTCTGAAGGGATGGGGAAGGCTGTTTTCACCCTCCCCAGATGCATAGAGAGGATCTGGAGCCAGGTGAGAAAGAAAAACATCGCGTGCCAGGAGCGGGGGGAGGAGGGGGGGTCCCATGCGCGGGGTGGGACGCATAGAATTATGGGTGTGGGCATGTGTGCAAACCTCCCTCCCCACCTGGCACACGATGGCAAAAAGGTTAGCCATCACTGCCCTATACCATTTCAGGCAAATGATTGCCCAATCTCTTCTTAAAAACTTCCAGTGTTGGAGCATTCACAACTTCTGGAGGCAAGTTGTTCCACTGATAAATTGTTCTCACTGTCAGAAAAATTATCCTTAGTTCTAAGTTGCTTTTCTCCTTGATTAGTTTCCACCCATTGCTTCTTGTCCTACCCTCAGGTTTTTTGGAGAATAGCTTGACTCCCTCTTCTTTGGGGCAGCCCCTGAGATATCGGAACATTGCTATCATGCCTCCCCTACTCCTTCTTTTCATTAAACCCAATTTCAGCAACCGTTCTTTATATGTTTTAGCATATATTTTAGCAGTATTTTAGCAATAATTTTAGCAGTGTTGATTGACTGTTGCTGCCAGAGGGTTGGGGGTGGGGGTGGGGATTACTAGCTATTCATATCAGGTTTTTATCTTTGCAAACCGTCCAAAGTCACTGAGAATGAGTTGGGCAGCCATGTAAATGTTCTTAAATAAGTAAACAAATGATTGTTTAGAGGAATTGGCACCATGTGGTCTGTGTCGCTTGCACGATGCCATCCCATGCACACAGTGTTATTGTGGGTTCTTCTGGAAGGTCTAAGCCTGCAGTCCCGTGTGAGACAAAAGCTCTGGAGCTTTAATCCAAAGAGCCACGGAGCTGTTTCTATGTTTCCCGAACAGCTGCCCGCCATGGCAGACAACAAACATCTTTGGAAAGCGAGGGGAATTTCAAAAGCTGTTTGTAATCCAACACGATGAATGTCCTAGGGCAGAACAGCAGGAGAGGAGGAAAAAAAAAAAGATAAAAAATAAAGCAGAGTCTAGAGCCAAGAGGGAGGGAGTCAGATGCTGAAAAACTCTTTTTAAAAAAGGGGCACAGCCGATGTCCCATCGCTTGGCACCAGCAGTGACCATCTGGCCTTAGAATGCTGGGCTCGTTCTGAAAACTGGAACTGCACATGAGCCAGTTTGGCATCGCTTCTGTTTCGGCCAACAAGCTTAACGTAGCTCTTTTACGTGTTGTGGTGTTCAAGGAAAAAAAAAACCTTTCCACCCCAAAAGTAAAGGTAAAGGTTCCCCTTGCACTTACGTGCTAGTCGTTCCCGACTCTAAGGGACAGTGCTCATCTCCGTTTCAAAGCTGAAGAGCCAGCGCTGTCCAAAGATGTCTCTGTGGTCATGTGGCCAGCGTGACTAAATGCCGAAGGCGCAAGGAACGCTGTTACCTTCCCACCAAAGGTGGTCCCTGTTTTTCTACGTGAATTTTTTGCCTGCTTTCAAACTGCTAGGTTGGCAGAAACTGGGACAAGTAACGGGAGCTCACTCCGTTACATGGCACTAGGGATTCGAACCACTGAACTGCCGACCTTTCGATTGACAAGCTCAGGGTCTTCTTAGCCACAGAGCCACCACGTCCCCAAAAGAGAGAAGTCAAAAATACCACTTCATCTCCTCTGAAATGCCAGGGTGTCCCCTGCAATGGCCCCCAAACTTTTGGTCACTGTAGAAATGTGAGAAACAATCACCTTCCCAGCTGTCAAACCTGGTTCAGCTTTAAAACAATCCCCATTTTTCCAAACTGAGACTTTCGATTTTTTCCCCTTCTGTCTAAAGACTCCCTTCTTCACCTCCTCTTGGAATACTGCACCCAACTTTGATCACCATGAGGTCAAAAAGATGTTGAGACTCTAGAAATAGTGCAGAGAAGAAGAACAATAAAACATGATTAGGGGACTGAAGGCTAAAACATACGAAGAACGGTTGCAGGGATTGGGTATGTCTAGTCTAGTGAAAAAAAGAACTAGGGGTGACACGACAGACGTGTTCCAAAATCTCAGGGGCTGCCACAAAGAAGAGGGAGTCAAGCTATTCTCCAAAGCACCTGAGAGCAGGACAAGAAGCAATGGGTGGAAACTAATCAAGGAGAGAAGCAACTTTAGAACTAAGGAGAAATTTGCTGCCAGTGGAACAGCTTAGCCCCAGAAGTTGTGGTTATTCCATCAGTAGATGTTTGTAAGAAGAGATTAGACAGCCATTTGTCTGGAATGGTTTAGGATCTCCTGCTTGAGCAGGTGGTTGGACTAGAAGACCTCCAAGGTCCTCTCCAACCCTGCTATTCTGTTATCTATCAACACATGATCTAAGCAACTGGCTTTCTCCTTCCCTCCTTATCCTTCTATCAGCTTTTTGAAAAGTATTTTGCAAAGTAAACAGAAGTGGAAGAACATTTTAATAGACCGATCCCATTATAAAATCAAAATTGTCCTGATGATGATGATGATGGTTATCATGATGATGATGAAGATGATGATGATGGAGCACAGATGAGGGTACCTATTTGGGTAGTGAAATATCTTCAAGCAAACAATCAAGCTCAGAGAGCACCAAGGACTCCACAGACACCAGAAAACACATGAATTCACACCTCTTGGTTCCCTGGAAAGGCCAAAGGACACGTTGGCAGATCCAGTAATTCCAGGTCAACACTTATTTCCCTGCTGAGCAAGGAGAGTAATGGGCCAAATCCTGATTAAGCTGCAATTTTAGAAAGAAACCAGCTGAGCTGCTTGGACAAATAATCCATTGGCTCAAACAACTGAGCTTACTTGGTTGTTGGTCTTCTAAAACAGGGGTCTCCAACCTTGGTAACTTGAAGCCTGGCCGACTTCAAGTCAGCCAGGCTTCAAGTTGCCAAGGTTGGAGACCCCTGTTCTAAAATAACTGCCTCCCCAGCTCCAGTTACAAAACAGAGCCAGTGTATTTCCTTTCCTTCCTCTCTGAGCTAGTAAGCAAGGCCACACCTCATGATCCCAAATTCATCATTGGTGGAATATTGACTTTCTCTACCTACAGAGCAAGGGACACAGTGGCTCAGTGGCTAAGATGCTGAGCTTGTCGATCAAAAGGTCGGCAGTTCAGTGGTTCAAATCCCTAGTGCCGCATAACGGGGTGAGTTCCTGTTACTTGTCCCAGCTTCTGCCAACCTAGCAGTTTGAAAGCACGTAAAAATGCAAGTAGAAAAATAGGGACCCCCTTTGGTGGGAAGATAACAGTGTTCCGTGCACCTTCGGCATTTAATACAACTAACAAAGGGGTCTGCAACCTTAAACACTCAAAGAGCCATTTGGACCCGTTTCCCACAGAAAAGAAAACACCGGGAGCCGCAAAACCTGGGTGTGCGTGGCCAACTCCACATCACTCACTTCCACCAGTCACATGACTCCCTCTCTCTCTCCCCCTCTCTCTGTATCTCTCTGTCTCTGTCATCACCCGCTGTTGCCCTTACCTTTTCAGGCCAGGTGAGGAGTGACTGGGAGAGGAGGGTGAGGGGCGGGCCCAGCCAGTGGTGGGATCACCCAACAGGGAGCCACAGCAGAGAGCCCAAAGAGCCACATGTGGCTCTGGAGCCACAGGTTGCTGAC
The DNA here is from genome assembly GCA_012654045.1 of Ptyas mucosa. Classification (NCBI taxonomy): domain Eukaryota; kingdom Metazoa; phylum Chordata; class Lepidosauria; order Squamata; family Colubridae; genus Ptyas; species Ptyas mucosa. Next base: position 4,209,627 of record WNWU01000044.1, read on the forward strand.
ACCTGGACTAGCACATATGTGTGAGGGGAACCTTTACCTTTACCTTTTACCTACAGAGCAACTGGCACCTTTCTGGCTTCGAGGAGAGACTGGAAGGAATTTGTCTGAAGTCCCAAATAAGACAAGGGAGGCACCAATATATTTTGGAAGGTTGCCTTAATCTTCATGAATATTTCACAAACCCAGAAAATAGGTTGACTCATTAATCAAGCTAAATATGTTTTGCAAACTCAGCCAAGGTACAACCTATATTTTCCCTGGAGCTCAGGCCACCCACTTGGTCCTTAAATGTGCCAAGATGCTCTCGGTGCCCATCTGATTTAATATATATTTTAGGTTCCTTCCAGGAAAAAAAAAGCAAATACATGGTATTATTGTTGTTAGTTGCAAAGTCGTGTCTGACTCATTGCAACCCCATGGACAACATTCCTCCAGGCTTTCCTGTCCTCTACCATTCTCGGGAGCCCATTTAAGCTCACGCTGACTGCTTCAGTGACTCCATCCAGCCACCTCGTTCTCTGCCCTCCATTCTTCTTTTGTCCTCAATCTTTCCCAGCATTCGGCTCTTCTCTAGTGAGTCCTTCCTTCTCATTAGTTGGCCAAAGTATTTGAGTTTCATCTTCAGGATCTGGCCTTCTAAAGAGCATTCAGGGTTGATCTCCTCTAGGACTGACCAGTTGGATCGCCTTGCAGTCCAAGGGACTCACAGGAGTCTTCTCCAGCACCAGAGTTCAAAGGGCTCAATTCTTTGGCGCTCAGCCTTCCTTATGGTCCAATTTTCACAGCCATCCATTGCAACTGGGAAAACCATAGCCTTGACTATACACACTTTTGTTGGCAGGGTGATGTCTCTGCTTTTTAGTATGTTGTCTAACTTTGCCATAGCTTTCCTCCCCAGGAGCAAGCGTCTTTTAATTTCTTGGCTGTAGTCCCCATGTGCAGTGATCTTGGAGCCCAGGAAAATACATGGTACCCGGTCTCAAAAAGTTAAAGAGAGTTGACTCATGATAGAATTTGGTTTGGGGACCACCAAACTTGAAAAATAGGCTGGATTGGGAAATTGAAAAGAAATATTCCAGAATTCCAGGATGAAACCCTGTTTATTTCCAAATAAACTATATAGACGTATCCATGGAAGGTGAAGGAGTCAAGCCTGAGTCCTTTTTTACTGCCATCCAAGTGCCCAAACATCCTATACCTTTTCAACAATTCTGTGGGATCTCGGAGGCTACCAGTCAGACAAGGTAGATCAGACTACGAAACCGATTTATATGCCGCCCTTCTCCAGAGACTCAGGGCGGCTTACAATGAGTTAAGCAATAGCCTTCATACTTTTGTATATAGCTGCTTAGTAGAGCTTTCGCCCCCCCAAGCGGTGTTCTTTTTTATACAAAGTCAGCTTATTGCCCCCACAATCTGGGTCCTCATTTTACCTACCTTAGAAAGGATGGAAGGCTGAGTCAACCTTGAGCCTAGTGAGATTTGAACTTGCAGTAATTGCAGGCAGCTGATGTTAATAACAGTGCTTTAGTCTGCTGCGCCACCAGGGCTCTTTTTACTATGGAAGTCCCGACTACTTTCACGGTAAAGCTACAGTAAAAAAAATCTTGCAAATCTGAATATACCTCCCCCTCCCTCTCTCTAGCTCCGTGTGAATTTGGGAGACGCCTAAGACGCTTTCTTGAATTACTTTCTTGGCCTGGACCCAAGTCCTGGTTCTTTGTCTTGACAGCAGCTCTTCTTCCTTCAGAGCCATTCCCTCTGCAACTACTCACAGACCCCAGAGGTAGTATAAGAATTTTGAAATCCCACCACCGCATGATTTGGTAACTTGCCTACCAGAAAAACATACAATGCCAAGAGAAGGGAGTGGACAGCTCCTTGCAGCTCCTAGAAGCTGGGACTGAAAAACTAAATTCCCAAATAACTTTCTATGACATCACAGCAGCCAATCTGGGGAAGGACCGTTTTAACCTAGCTCAGTAGGTATGAAGCACCATCAGCCTGGGCTCTTATCAAAACATGAAAAATATCATGGCGTATTCCAATTTTCAGGCCAGGAGGAATGCTTGTCACTGCTCTCTCAGACAAGATTTGGACAGCGCTCTGAATTCATTAGACTTTCACAGTACAAAGCGATTATGATAATCAACCTTAAGTTTATTAGCTGCCTTACTCACTGGTCCATAATCAATCCCATTTTCCAAAGCTAGGTATTATCAGCCTTGCTCTGATAATCCAAATCTCCCAACCGCTTTCTCAGTCATTTCTTCAAGCAAAAACATGTGCTTCCTAAATATCCTATTTGTTCAACTGTGGTCACGCCTTAAAGGATAACACTACGACATTTCCTGAACTGCCAGTTGCTTGAGATATTGTTCGTTTCTCACTGCAATTTTTCAATCCATTTTTGTCAAAATTCTTAGATCTATTGTTGGTTGGGTGTCTGGAGCTGTGTTCCTCCAGCTTGGCTACTTTTAACCTATGTGGACTTCAACTCCCAGAATTCCCCTGCCAGCATTTGGCTCACACAGCCTTTGAAAGAAAGAGAGTGAGTAGCGGAGAGAATTAAGATTCTGTAAACAATGCACAATGTGTCTGCTTCCATGCACAACGCAATGGAAGCAGACACAAGGGGAGAAGCAACAACCTTCTCCTTCAACTAGGAGCAGAATTACCATATTTTTCGGAGTATAAGACGCTCCAGACTATATGACTCACCTACCACTTTTGGGGAGGAAAACAATTTAATTTAATTTAATTTAATTTCCAATTTATATACCGCCCTTCTCCCTGAGGACTCAGGGCGGTGTACAGCCAGAATTAAAAACATGAAATACAAATATTAAAAGCAATTAAAATATGTATAAATTTGGCCCCAAAATTTAAAACTAACAAACCAATTAAAACATTTAAAATTTCTTCTTAAGCCAGCCCGGCTTGTTGGAAAAAATGTGTTTTAAGGGCACGGCGGAAGGCACTGAGGTCATATATTCTCCTTATCTCTGGGGGCAGCTGATTCCAGAGGGTAGGTGCCTCCACAGAGAAGGCTCTCGCCCTGGGGGTCACCAGCCTACATTGTTTGGCTGATGGCACCCTGAGGAGGCCTTCTCTGTGGGAGCACACAGGTCGATGGGAAAAAAAATCTGCCTTTGCCTCCTAGCATTCATCTGGTATTCATCTGGCCCGTTCGCCGTGGCCCGTTCAGCACTGCCGCTGCCCATTCACTGCTGCCATTTGCTGCCGTTGCGGCCTGTTTGCCGTTGCTGTGGCCCATTTTCCACGGCCTGTTCACTGTGGCCCATTTGCAGTGGCCTGTTCGTCACTGGCATGGCCCAATCAGTGCGGCCCATTTGCTGCTGCCAATCCCCGCCACCTGGAACCAGCCGAAAATTTGATGCATGGAGGCCAAAAGCAGAGTGTGCAGAGGCCGAAAATGTGACGTGCGGAGGCCGAAAATGGCCGAAGGGTGGGGGCCAGTGGGTGGACGGGGCTTTGGCAACATTCAGTGTATAAGACACACCACAATTTTCAACCACTTTTTTTTGGGGGGGAGTGCATCTTATACTCCTAAAAGTACGGTAATCCAACAACACAGTGGTCCTTCGTCATACAACCCACTATGGAAATAGGGATGAGAGAAGGTATTGAAGGTCACAACGGGGTCAGTGGAGAAAATGATTCTGAGAAATCACCAGACAAGAGCCCAAAAACTCCAAGTAACAATTGATTTATGATCATTCCCAACAGGGGTGTCTGCGCATCAAAAAAATCAAGGTAGTGATTCAACAGTGAGATGAATAAATGCCACCTGTTTTATATGTACAACATGCTTCAATGCCACTGTTGCACCCTGAAGACACCTTAACAGAATAACAGAACTGAAAAGGACCTTGGAGGTCTTCTAGTCCAACCCCCTGCTTAGGCAGGAAACCCTACACCACTTCAGACAAATGGTTATCCAGCATCTTCTTAAAAACTCCCAGTGTTGGAGCATTTACAACTTCTGGAGGCAAGTTGTTCCACTGGTTAATTGTTCTCACTGTCAGGAAATTTCTCCTTAGTTCTAAGTTGCTTCTCTCCTTGATTAGCTTCCATTCTTTGCTTCTTGTCCTGCCCTCAGGTGCTTTCAATTCGTCAGTTCCTTCAATTCTTCCAAAGTTCTACCAATAATAGAGGGATAGAGGAGCTTGCTGCACTTATAAGGACTAAAACAAAGGTTTGGGGGAAAATCTCCCACCCACCCCAGTTGTTCTCTTGAAGTGGGACACACACATACTCCCTCCCACGTGTCATTCCAAAGAACTGTCACCGTGAGCACAATGACTTAAATAGAATTAGGACCAGGGGTGAAATCCAGCAGGTTCTGACAGGTTCTGGAGAACCGGTAGTGGAAATTTTGAGTAGTTCAGAGAACCGGCAGATGCCACCTCTGGCTGGCCCCAGGAGTGGGGAGGGAATGGAGATTTTGCCGTATCCTTCCCCTGGAGTGGGAAGGGAATGGGGATTTTGCGGTATCCTTCCCCCAGAAGTGCAGAGGGAATGGAGATTTTGCAGTATCCTTCGCCTGCCACGCCTACCAAGCTACGCCCACAGAACCGGTAGTAAAAAAATTTGGAATTCACCACTGATTAAGGCCTGAAGTTATCCTGTCTGGTAAGTATGGAGAACATTCTCCTCCAAAGCTGAGGCACGTTTAGAGAGAGTACCTATTTATTTATTTATTTTTACCAAAAGCACCTTCTCTAGAGATTGCACAGCTATCTCTAAATACAAGTAAAGAATCCACTAAGCCAGTTAATGGCATTGTTTGGTTACACCAGTTAATAGCACTGATCGATTGCCTACTGAAAAGAAAAAGAAAAACAACCACCAGAAACTCACATGATCTCTCTCAGCAGAGGAGGAAAAACACAAACATCTGCAGAACTCTCAAATGCACACCTGTTGCCAGGAACATTCAGAAAGGTGATCTGGATCCCTTCAGGATGTCAGGGTTCCAAGTAACTCCCCCAACGAAAGAAAACTCCGAGGCTTGAGTTTCCTCAAAGTTCCATTTTATTAGAGATGTCATTTTGGCACATCTGGGAAAACCTGAATCTGAAAGCTTCCAGGTTTTCCCCACCCAAAGGAAAGTCCAAGTCCCTTCCCAACACCCACATGCCCATCCCAAGGTCCAATCAAAGCACCATCCCAACTGGAGATGCCTCCCAAGTGCAGGGCAAGATGTCCTTGACTCTCTGAGAAAGGAATGTTATTATGACTATATTATTATATATATAATTAATGTTATTATGACCCTGGCTCCATACAATCCCCCCTCTCAATTTCCCACAGAAGTTAATGTGGCAGGCTTGAAGTTCCAAGGAAAAAGATGGCTTCCAGGCCTGACAGGCTGCCCCCCCACCCCCGATCAGAAAAGCGTATCCTACAACGAGAGTAACATAGTGGTTAATTTCAGCATACGAACTACCTCTCCCTCCCCCAGGAGGACCCTTTGGCTTATCAGGATACTTATCATGGTATTGCTTCACTAACCTATCTGCCTTGACCTTCCAACTTTTAATCCAAGTAGCTCAATAACAGAGGAGAGGAAAAGAGAAATAGCAATAGCACTTAGACTTATATACTGCTTCGTAGTGCTTTACAGCCCTCTCTGAGCTGTTTACAGAGTCAGCCTCTTGCCCCCAACAATCTGGCTCCTCATTTTACCCACCTCGGAAGGCTGAGTCAACCTTGAGCCAGTCGGGATCGAACTCCTGGCAGTCGACAGAGTTAGCCTGCAATCCTGCATTCTAGCCACTGTGCCACTAAAGTCATTTAGAGCCACTAAATTATCACAGAGAACCAGCATAACTTGTTTTTCCAATTCAGTCCCAAAGATGCTTTTTTTTTTCAAGAGGCAACTGGACTTTCTGGCAGTGAACAGCGTTAGCCTGCAATACTGCATTCTAACCACTGCACAAGGAAGGAAGGAAGGAAGGAAGGAAGGAAGGAAGGAAGGAAGGAAGGAAGGAAAATAGCCATAGCACTTAGACTTATATACTGCTTCATGGTGCTTTCACAGCCCTCTCTAAGTGGTTTACAAAGTCAGCATCTTGCCCCCAACAATCTGGGTCCTCATTTTACTGACTTTGGAAGGCTGAGTCAACCTTGAGCCTGTCAGAATCGAACTGCTGGCAGTGAACAGTTAGCCTGCAATATTGCATTCTAACCATTGCACCACTAAGGAAGGAAGGAAGGAAGGAAGGGAGGGAGGGAGGGAGGGAGGGAGGGAGGGAGGGAGGGAGGAAGACAAAACAAATCACACAAAGCTAACAACCAAGGGTTCCATGAATTTAATTCTAGAACCCAGAAGAGTTTCTGTGTGTGATTCCAACACACAAAATTAACTTACTGCCCAAACAACAATAATCTGGTTAAATTGTTTCCTTTTCCCTCTGTGATGTAAATAGAGTTAGAAAACTTTGGGAAGGAGGCCAACAGCAATTTACTCTGCAATTAGATCCTCGGTCCTCTCTTAATTATATAAGCGAAGGGTATTTGCAGCCACACCATAGAAGCCCGTTTCCATTTGACAAGTATTCTGCATCTGATTTTAAGATATAGACCTCTTGGCCACACGGGGCTCTAACTTAAACCCACGAAACTAACTCATTTCTCATTCCGCAATATGGCTTTTATTTCTCAAAAACAATAGAAGGGCACAACGTTTTGAAGGCTGAGAAGGCCAGCTGGTCTCCGAGAACCAAGCTGGGCTCTGTTCTCCAAAATGCAGGTGGGACCAGTCAACATCCTAAATTTGAATTGAATTTACATTTTAAATCTGGTTTAATATAGCTAATACGGTTATGCTCCCTGCACTGCATCACTGGTCCCTTCTGTCATATTGAAAGTTATTTGGAGTCGCATTTGTCTTCCTTTTCAAAAGCAAAGTTACCTCTGTGCGCTTGGCTGCAAATTCCATGAGTTACAAGGTATTTGAAGCACTTCCTTCCCCACCTTCCCCTTCTCTTCTGGGTTTGTTTTGTAACTTGTAACTTTTCAAACAATTACAGACAGTGTGTCGATCAGTTAACATTCTTTTGTGCATAATCCCATTTCCAAAGTACCACTTTGTAACAAAAGCTTATTTCTCATAAGAAAGAACTTCACATATTTTATCTTTACATCAACCTCATATTTCATATTTCATCTCCATGTTTTATTATCTATCTATTGATAAAACAAATCCCATATCAAATAATATTGTTTATCTTCCTGTTCTCTAATTTCAAATGTCAATTTACTCATTTCAGCACATTCCATAATTTTCTTAATCACCTCATCATCAGTAGGTAACTTCTCTCCTTTCCAGTTTTTAGCAAATAGAATTCTAGTTGTTGTTAAGACATTCACAATTAAATATTGCGGGCTTATCATTTTTTAAAACATTCTTGGGAGTCAGTGTACAAATAAATCTTCTTCTTCCTCCTCCTCCTCCTCCTCTTCCTCATTTTATTCACCATCTGCTCCAAGCCACATGGATTCTCCATCATTCTCTTCCCACATCACTCCATTTTTTAAAAAAAAATATCTTAAATCCAGAGTATTTGGAATAGAATTTCCACCCCACCCCAAAAAAGGCATATTGTATGAAGAGCCTATAATGAGAAATATTATAGCATCCCCTTCTACAGCAGACGCAGGAGGTCTAAACAGTTGCTGCTGGCTTTAATTCTTTTTGGGGTGGGGTGGGGTGGGGGGAATTAAGAAAGAAACAGATGCTCAAAACTCCCACCTCAAAAAAAGTATCCCAAAAATCAAGACAGGGAGTCTACAAAAGCAGACCGCCGAGAGAAATTGCATTAGCCGAAAACGATTTAATCGGCATAATTAAGCTTAAAAGGCAGGAGATCTGTCCCTTTAGAGAGCCCGCCCTTACAGAACAAGCAGCCCATGTGTGAGCACAGCCCTTGGCAAAAATCCTGCGTTTGCATTTCTGCAATTATTTCGTCACTGTAAAGAGGCACAGAGATAGATGGAGAACTTGCACAAAGCAAGCAAAAAAGATGAACTTTTGGTGGACTCGGAATGAGTGTCGGTAATTTTGTGTAGCTCCTTCAAGAACCCAAGATTCTAGAGCAAGCAGCATTTTTCAAACTTGGGAACTTTGAGATGGGTGGATTCAGGGGTGAAATGCTACCGGTTCGCACCAGTTCTCCGGTAATAAAAAAATGCTACCGGTTCCTCTGAACTGGTATTTCCGATGATCAGCTGTGCCGTGCAATTTATATTCCTTAGAAAGCAGGAAATCCTGCTTTCTAGAAAATCTAACTCCCGTGGCACAGCTGTTTCCCTCCCTCGCTGTTCTACTTATCTTGTTAAGCCTCCTTTTTCTGCGCGAAGTGAGTGTTTGGCGCGCACCACGCATGCGCGGGCAGCGAACCGGTGGTAATCTGTGGAGGATTTCACCACTGGGTGGACTTCAATCAGAAGTGGGTTTCAGCAGGTTCTGACCAGTTCTGGAGAACCGGTAGTGGAAATTTTGAGTAGTTCGAAGAACCGGTAGTAAACATTCTGACTGGCCCCGCCTCCATCTATTCTCTGCCTCCCAAGTCCCAGCGAATTGGGTGGAAATGGGGATTTTGCAGTATCCTTCCTCTGCCATGTCCACCAAGCCACGCCCACCAAGCCACACCCACAGAACTGGTAGTAAAAATTTTGAAACCCACCACTGACTTCAACCCACCTCTTAAAATTGCTGAGTTTGAGAAAACACCACTTTAGACTTAGAAGGACCGTCACAAAGAGACTGGACAACCAATCCCCTGGTCAAGCAGAGGGGGTTGGCATAGAAGACCTCCAAGGTCCCTTCCAACTCCATTATTCTATATTCTATATGTGTCACATATGCACACTGTGATTTGTATGCTCATATTTTTCTGCATTGTGTTAGTCTAGCCACTGTGGCTTCTCCACCATTGTTCTTCTTTAAGGGAGGGTGGGAATCCAGATAACTGTGGCTTAATCAGCAAAGAGGCCTAAACAAACCACGGATTAGCAAGAGCAGATCCAGTCCTTGAAAGTATCATTTGAACAGAGAAAAAGAAACCTGATTTTTTTTTCACCTGCCAGTACAGGTAGTCCTCAACTCACAATGGTTCATTTAGTGACTTTTGAGAGAGAGAGAGATGGAGAGAGAGGGGGGGAGGGGGGGAGAGAGAGAGGGAGAGAGAGAAAGAGAGAGAGAAAGGGAGAGAGAGAGAGAGATGGAGAGAGAGAAAGAGAGAAATGGAGAGAGAGATGGAGAGAAAGAGATGGAGAGAGAGATGGAGAGAGAAAGAGATGGAGAAAGAGAGATGGGGAGAGAGATGGAGAGAGAGAAAGAGAGAGAGATGGAGAGAAAGAGAGAAATGGAGAGAGAGATGGAAAGAG
>WNWU01000044.1:4219053-4233137 GCA_012654045.1 Ptyas mucosa
GAGAGAGATGGAGAGAAAGAGAGAAATGGAGAGAGAGATGGAAAGAGAGATGGAGAGAGAGAGATGGAGAGAGAGGGAGGGGGAGGGGGAAAGAGAGAGAGAGAGAACATAACACCTTGACAAGAAGGATATCTTCATACATATATAGGAGAACATATAGGTAGTTCTTGACTTACAGTGATTCATTTAGCAATTGTTTGAAGCTACCATGGTACAGGTAATCCTCGACTTACAACAGTTCATTTAGTGACCATTCAGAGTTACAACAGGCACTGAAAAAAGAGACTTATGACCATTTTTCACCCTTACGACCATTGTAACATCCCCACAGACACGTGATCAAAATTCAGACGCTTGCCAACTGGTTCCTATTTATGATGGTCACAGTGTCCCAGGGTCACCGGATCCTCTTCTGCGACCTCCTGACAAGCAAAGTCAATAGGGAAGCAGGATTCACTTAACAACCGCGCTATTAACTTAACAACTGCAGTGATTCACTTAACAACGGTGGCAAGAAAAGTCCTAAAATGGGGCAAAACCCACATAACAAATGTTTCGCTTAGCAACAGCAACGTTGGGCTCAATTGTGGCCATACGCCGAGGACTACCTGTGTAAAGCAAGAGACTTGAAAAGCTTCATTTCTGCAGGTCAAGATGTGCTAAAAGACATAAAAACAGAAGCAGCAAAAAGCTGGTAAAATGTAGAGGGTGGGGGGAAGAGACGAGCCTTTTCAAAGCCTTTCCTTCAAGTATTTTGTCTTCCTGGAGGGACTCACTTAACCTTTTAAAAAATACATCTCGTGGCTTCTCCCAACTGCCTTTTCATCTTCACTTGAAAGCTTTAGCATATCAGGACTGATTTTATGTATCACGTGACATAATTGCCTACCTTTGCGTGACACACAAGTCATCAATCATGGATTGCAAGCCACGTTTTACACAATTCAATAGAGCCAAAGTCAAGTGTGAACCAGAAAAATATGGTCTTCGTTGATTTTGCTCTAGCCTTTGTTGTTGTTGTTAGTTGTGAAGTCGTGTCCGACCCATCATGACCCCATGGACAATGTTCCTCCAGGCCTTCTTGTCCTCTACCATTCTCTGGAATCCATTTAAGCTCATGCCGACTGCTTCAGTGACTCCGTCCAGCCACCTCGTTCTCTGTTGTCCCCATCTTCTTTTGCCCTCAATCTTTCCCAGCATTAGGCTCTTCTCCAGTGAATCCTTCTTCTCATTAAGTGGCAAAAGTATTTGAGTTTCATCTTCAGGATCTGGCCTTCTAAAGAGCAATCAGGGTTGATCTCCTCTAGGACTGACCGGTTGGATCGCCTTGCAGTCCAAGGGACTCGCAGGAGTCTTCTCCAGCACCAGAGTTCAAAGGCCTCAATTCTTTGGCACTCAGCTTTCCTTATGGTCCAACTTTCACAGCCAACCATTGCAACTGGGAAAACCATAGCCTTGACTATACGCACTTTTGTTGGCAGGGTGATGTCTCTGCTTTTTAGTATGCTGTCTATGCTTTTAGTATGCTCTAGCCTGGTCTCCCCCAAAAAGAGAGGGTTTTTTTTTTTTCAGGCTGCTAAGCACAGCACTTTGGAGGAAATCTAACACTTTCTTTCAGTTATTTAAAGACAAACATTCACCCCCAAAGAAGCCCTGTTTGCCAGCTAGAGCTACCAAATCTGGGCTGCAAATAATCAGGTGAGCAGTAGATGGCAGCAAAGAGATACAGAATTTCTGTATTTGTGGTCCCCCTGGTGGCCAACTGAAGTTCTGCACTTCTGATCTGGTAGTTCTGTGCCACTGTATATACTTCTATTTCTGTTGCAACAGCTGTTGAGACTCCTGTGGATTAATATCCCAACATAAATAATAGGACTGTGGGGAGCTGGACGTATTTTTAACCAAGAACTTGCTGCAATTTTCTGAATTTTTACTTGATGGTGAAGTCCTTAGGAAATGAATGGTACTTACAGATAGAAATATATAGAATCAGAGCAGAAAGATTGCTTTGCCACAGTCATGAGGCTTGGCAACTTTATTTAAATATTTTTTATAACTAACTTTGCTCCTAATACACATTCAAACAGCCGCATCCCTTCTCTGCAGCAACGCAAATCTACATAAACCAGCCATGCAAAAAACATAATGAAAATAACAGATGTAACAGCAACAGTGAGTTGTGGGCTGAACTTCAACAATGCATTAAGTGTCTTGTAGAAAATCTACCGCTAGCCTAATTTAAAAATCATTGAATTCTAATGATTAAAGCTCAGCCTTTATGCAATGGGGAAAGTGAGAAGGGGGGGGGGGTATTTTCTTAATAGAAAGAGACTCTAACCAAGCTGACATTTGTTGGTCAAAGTACTAAGCAGTTAACAATTTACAAAGTTGTGCTAAGGTGGGCCACTGTAAAAAGCTCGCAAACCAAATAGAGAGAAATAAAAAAAAATTGGGGACAGCCAGATCAGGAAACCTGCTCTTCTATTTGATCCACTCTGATTTACAGAAAGAACAGGGGGAAAAACCTGTACAGTTGTAATATCATCCAGATATTACCAGATAGGTTGACAGATTCTATTTTCCCCAACCAATCTTTCCCAAGCTTGCTGCCCACATCCCAGAATTCCCTGGTCCACATGGGCATTACTGAGAATTCTGGGACCTGAAGTCCCCACATCTGGAACAGAGGTGGATTCAGCAGGTTCTGACCTGATCTGGAGAACTGGTAACAGAAGTTTTGAGTAGTTCAGAGAACCAGTAAATACCACCTCTGACTGGCCCCGCCCCCATCTATTCTCTGCCTCCCGAGTCCCAGCTGATCGGGAGGAAATGGGGATTTTGCAGTAACCTTCCCCTGGATTGGGGACAGAATGGAGATTTTACAGTATCCTTCCCCTGCCACACCCACCAAGCCACACCCACCAAGCCATGCCGCACCCACCAGGCCATGCCCACAGAACCGGTAGTAAAAAATTTGGTGGCGAACCTGTGGCACACAGAGCAGGGATGGGTTCTACTTAATTTTACTACCAGTTTGCAATGGGATCGCGCCCTCCCATCCTTCTGTGCATGCACAGATCGCTGATGATGACATCCAGAACTGTGGGCAGGGCCTCCCACCAGTTTTACTACCGGTTCTTACGAACTGGTCCGAACCGGGGGCAATCCACCACTGACACAAAGCCCTCTTTGTGGGCATGTGTGCCGTCACTGGCTGGTCTTGTGGTTTCTGGTGCGCACATGTGCACCGGCCAGCTGATCTTTGCGCATGCCAGAGCCCTGGAAACCTGAAGGCTAGCTGGCTGGTGTGCATGTATGTGCTGGCCACCTGGTCTTCGGGTTCCTAGCGCTCTAGCATGTGCAATCCGATTTGGGCACTCGGTGCCAAAAAGGTTCACCATTACTGTTGTAGGTCATCTAGTTCAACCCCCCACCCAAGCAGGAGACCCTACACACATTTCTGACAGATGGCAGTCCAGTCTCTTCTTGAAAGCTTCCAGTGATGAAGCCCCCACAACATCTGAAGGCAACTTCTGTTCCATGGGTTGATTGTTTTCATCGTCTGAAAGTTCCTCCTTATTTGCAGGTTGAATCTCTCCTTGTTCAGTTTCCATGCATTGTTCCTTGTCTGACCTTCAGATGCTTTGGAAAGTAGCTTGACCCCCTCCTCTCTGTGGCAGCCCCTCAAATATTGGAAGATGCTCTCCTGTCTCCCCTGGTCCTTCTCTTCATTAGACAAGCCATATCCAGTTCCTGCAACCGTTCTTTATATGTTTTAGTCTCCAGTCCCCTAATCATCCTGGTTGCTCTTCTTTGCACTTTTTCTAGAGTCTCAACATCTTTTTTATAATGTGGTGGCCAAAACTGGATGCAGTACTCTAGGTGTGGTCTTACCAGGGCTTTATAGAGTGGTATTAGTACCTCCCTTGATCTTGATCGAATCCCTCTATTAATGTAACTTAGGACTCTAGTCCAACCCTCTGCTCAAGCAGGAAACCTTATACCATTTCAAATAAATGGTTGTCCGGTCTCTTCTTAAAAACTTCCACTTTTGGAGCACCCGCAACTTCTGGAGGTAGGTCAGGGGTCGGCAACCTTAAACACTCAGAGCCACAAAGGTCCTAACTGGAAGCCCCCCCGTTCAATTCTGGAGCCGATAGGAAGTCCGGTTCCCCCACCATAGAGTCTCCTCCTAGTGTGGCGTCCTTTTTCCTCTATCTGTCCTAACCGAAAGCCCTATCAATTGTGGAGCTGACCAACGACAGGGAGCCGCAGCAGAGGGATGAAAGAGCCACATGCGGCTCCAGAGCTGCGGGTTGCTGACCCTTAAGCTAGGTTGTTCTGCTGATTAATTGTTCTCACTGCCAGGAAATCAGCTCTTTGTTAGTGGTCCGTGTGAAATATTTTAAAACTTTTTCCAGCCTCTCCCCCCTCCCCCCGCAAGAGATATACGGAAGGCAGTAAAATCAAAACCTTGCATCCCTTGCAACAAAATATCCTAACACAGCAACTTTCAAATAAAAATAAATAAATAAACACTTGCCAAAGATCCTTGAGAAAAATCCAAGAGAAATCCATTCTCAAGGCCACAGCAATAAGGCAGTAAAACAGTTTTTTTTTTCAGGCAAAGCGAGAACTAAAATTGCCTTTGAGTTAGAGCGTGACTTCTCTCTTTTTTTAAAAAAATATTTTATTAGTTTTAAAAGTAAAACAATGGACATTGCTCAATGTTTCTGGTTTCTAACATTTGCGTCTAAATCAAGTTAATAAGTAATCTATTCCTTGATCTGTATACAAATTTACATATCTCCTATTTCAGTATATGTCAAGTATGCAGTATTTTACTTCCTAAACAACTACGCATTTATTTAATAAACCTATATTGCACTCACAAATTCAATATACATTGATATATTAACATACATTGATATATACATTTCCAGATTCGTTATTCCTTGTTTTTGGCGTTCTTCCTCTTATCTAACCAATTATAAAATTTATTCCAGACTTCATAGTATGTTGATTCACTTTTGTCTTTGAGTTCTAAAGTGAGTCTGTCCATCTCTGCACAGCTGTAAATTTTGTGTGTTACTTCTTCTGAGGGTATTTCTTTACACTTCCATTTTTGAGCAAATGCTAGTCTTGCCGCGGTAAGTATATGCAATATTAAATAAGTTACATTATTGTCCTATTTGTCATCTGTCATGCCCAGTAAGAAAAATTCTGGCTTAAGTTCTATTTTAAACATTAACATCTCTTCTCCTCCTAACATCTCAGCTCCTTATTTGCTGCCAGAAACTTTTGGCTTTTGAGCACTCCCACCACATATGGTAATATGACCTCACATTTCCAACAAATTGGGGAGTATTTTTTACTAATTCTTGCCAATCTTGTGGGTGGGAAGTGCCACCTGTAGAACATTTTATACAGGTTTTCTTTATAAGAAGCCGCCAGTGTGATTCTGATATTTAGAGTTAGAGCGTGACTTTTCTGAACACATCCATGCAATTTTCTTAGCAAAGGGAGGGTTGGTATTTACCAGAGTCTCCTTTCATGAAATTTCCCCAGCTTTTAGCTTTCAGGCCTGGGATTCATTCGTAGTTCCCCCACTCCCCAAAAAACTAACCGGGATCAACTGCTTAACTTTGAAGGTAAGCTAAGCTCAGATAGGTGCTGTTAAGTGGCAGCTGGAATGGGGATATAGCCAAGTGTATCATGCTTGAAGCGGCCCATTGCTCATTCTACAGGGGAGTCTTCGAGTTACGACCACAATTGAGCCCAACATTTACATTGGTAAGCGAGACAGTCGTTAAGTCAGTTTTGCTCTACTTCCTTGCTTGTGAATCACTGGTAGATGATAAGTTGGTAACTTAACATTAAATGAATCTGGATCCTTTGTTGACTTTGCTCATCAGATGGTCGCAAAAGGGGATCAGGTGACCCCGGGGACACTGCAACCGTCATAAATTGCCAAGCATCTGAATTCAGTTGCCAAGCACCTGAATTCAGATCAGGTGACCATGGGAATGCTGCAACGGTCGTAACCGTGAAAATACGGTCGTCACTGTGAATAATGGTCCTAAGTCACTCTTGTCAGTGCAATTGTAACTTAGAATGGTCACTACATGAACTGTTGTAAGTCAAGGACTAACTGTGTAACGTTGGGATCATGAGGTCCACAAGACCTCTTTATCCTTAAGACTGCCAGCTGGACTTGTCTTTATTTATTCATTTGTAAAATAGGTTAAATATAGTTAATAAGGTTAAATGTATTAACTTTTTCCATGCGATTCTCACCTTGATGATGTCCCAGAAGTTTTGTTTGTTTTTTGCTTTAAACCTGGCTGTTCGGCCATGCCTTGGGGGAGGGTAACGGAGAAGCCCGATTTGGTGTGTGTTTTTGCAAGATATGGAAGTATATTTTGCTTAGACCTACGTGGTCTTGTCTGTCCTTTATTATTTGTACTCTGTTAAAATGTAAACCTTCCACTCTGGAATCCGGCTGCCGTCCAATCTGTGCTTCTCAAATGTTTTTCCTTGGTTACCTAAGCCTACTTTTCAGAAAGTCTTATCAAACTTCAAGGACAGCGGGTAAGTCCACTTCCACCAGCACCACTGTAACTTTGGTCACTGAATAAATAGTCATAACTTGAGGAATGCCCTTATCATAAAACCCCTATCGCTGAAGGACCTTCGTGTCATTTCAACAAATTGCCATTGGTATTTCATCTGTTTTTCATCTTCGTAGGCCTATTTGGGGATCATGTTTGCAATATATTTTAGTATACATGGCAATCTTTAGCGTCCATTTAAATGGAATGGAATGGAATGGAATGAGGATAGGATAGGATAGGATAGGATAGGATAGGATAGGTTGGAAGGGACCTTAGAGGTCTTCTAGTCCAACCCCCTGCTCAGGCAGGAAACCTTATACCACTTCAGACAAATGATTATCTAACATCTTCTTAAAAACTTCCAGTGTTGGAGCATTCATAACTTCTGGAGGCAAGTTGTTCCACTGATTAATTATTCTAACTGTCAGGAAATTTCTCCTTAGTTCTAAGTTGCTTCTCTCCTTGATTAGTTTCCACCCATTGCTTCTTGTCCTGCCCTCAGGTGCTTTGGAGAATAGCTTGACTCCCTCTTCTTTGTAGCAACCCCTGAGATATTGGAAGACTGCTATCATGTCTCCCCCAGTCCTTCTTTTTCATCAAACTAGACATACCCAGTTCTTCATATGTTTTAGCCTCCAGTCCCTTAATCATCTTCGTTGCTCTTCTCTGCACTCTTTGTCTCCCCTTGGGATGGGGGAATGGATTTGTGTGTTATTCCCCAAAGAAAAGCCACTTTTAACCAATTTGGGGTAACTTATCCAGGTTTGGGAAGCGCTACTTTAAATCTAATAAAAGAATAAAGTAAAGATAAAGCTTTCCCCTGTCCAGTCATGTCTGACTCTGGTGTGTGTGTGTGTGTGTGTGTACTCATCTCCATTTACTTGCCAAGGGAACCACCACTGTCCAAAGACATTTCCATGGTGATGTGGCCAGCCTGACTATACACTGAGGCACATGGAACCTTCCCACCGAAGTGGTACCTATTTATCTACCCGCATTTGTATGCTTTTGAACTGCTAGGAGGTGAGCCAGGCAATGGGAGCTCACCCATTGCATGAGCTCAGGTCTCAAACTCAGGATCTCAGTTTTCCAGCTGACAAACAGTTTCTTTAACCGGCGAGCCAGAATAACAAAAGAATAAAAGTGGGCTAACAAGAACACAGGATCAACCTAAAAGGCCAAATAGGTTTGTTAGAAACTGATGCCAGCCCTCAGACAGAATTACAGTTTTTAAGTTACTAATGGACACTGGGGTTGCATCTGGATCTGCAGCAAAACCCTTGCAGATGTTGTAAGAGACGTTTCTATGCCATTTCTTAGGGATTAAAGACAGAACAAACACACCAAGGTTAATTTTGGTTAAGCACCACCAACCTATCTAATTAAGGCTTCACTGAAGCTCAAATATGGTGGCCACATTTGCATAACATATTTAATGGAATTATTCCACTTTCTGGGTGTACCTAATACCGTACTTTAAAACACATGTGAATCAAACTAACAATATTTGCAGTGAACTATAGGTAGCCCTTGACTTACGACAGTTCATTTAGTGACCGTTCAAAGAGTGGTGCGGTGGCCTAGAGGTGGAGCTCTCGCCTCACCATCAGGAGGCTGTGAGTTCGATCCTAGGTAGAGGCAGATATTTCTCTCTCTGGGGAAAATTAGAATATATCTGCTGAATATAACTCCGCATTGGTGACAGGAAGGGCATCTGGCCAGTAAGCACTCGGCTCCATTCAGTTGCCCAGACTCCACTCCACAAGGGATTATGGGGTCATTAAAAGGAGATGATTTAGTGACCATTCAAAGTTACAATGGCACTGAAAAAAGGGATGTGGCCATTTTTCACAGTTACAACCTTTGTTGCATCCCCTGATCGCGTGATCAAAATTCAGATGCTTGGCAACTGGTTCACACTTTTATGACCCATGGCTGTGTCCCAAGATCATGCGATTCCCCTTTTGCGACCTTCTGACAAGCAAAGTCAATGGGGAAGCCAGATTCCCTCAACAACCCTGTCACTCCCTTAACAACTGCAATGATTCGCTTAACAATTACAGCAAGAAAGGCCGTAAAACGAGGCGAAACTGACTTAACCGATGTCTCACTTAAGAACAGAAAGTTTGGGTTCCACAATTGTGGTCATAAGCTGAGGACTACCTGTAGAATGATGCTACAATACGCAGTGCTATCAGCGCACGAAAGCCGCCATAATAACACATAATAATCTCGGACACAAGTCACAGGGACCGCATGATGAAGCTGCCACAACTCATTTCATCTGTGAACGATTAACCAGGCTAAACTTTAGTTCAGTGAAGTGACACTGGACATCAGCAGATAATTAGCCCTTAAAAAAAGATAAGACAGTAAAAGAAGACCTTGAATTGAGCTCTGCTCTGAGTGATTTCAGAAAGAGGGACGTATATATAACATATAGCTGTATGATTATTGGATAGATTCAGAAGGTTGAAATGAATGTCATCAATAAAAATTAACTTAAATCTTAGAACACTTTGAATGATATCGTGGGAAGAAATAGTTATATCTAAACAAATGATTAAGGAGGATAACAATATATAGATTGATGATATGAGAATCTAGGTAAATTGAAAATTGTAAACTATGAATTTGGTGAATGATGCACAAAAGACTTGTAACCAACTGACACACTGTTCGCGCATTGATGATGGTTTTATGTTTGTTTGTTTAAAAAATAAAAAATCTTTTTTAAAAAAGAAAAAGAAAGAGGGACATATGGGAAGGGAGAGGGGAAACTGTACAGGTAATCCTCAAGTTACAACTTAGTGATCGTTCAAAGTTATGAAGGCACTGGAAAAAAAGTGACTCATATGACCATTTTTCACACACATGACCATTGCGGCATCCACCTGGTCACGCGATTTACATTTCGGATGCTTGACAACTGACTCGCCTTTATGACAGTCGCAGTATGCCGGCGTCACGCGATCCCCTTTTGCGACTTCCTCACAAGTAAAGTCAACAAAGGTTCACTTTTAACAACCGTGTTCCTCATTTAACAACTGCAGTGATTCCCTTAACAAAAGTGGCAAGGAGAGTCGTAAAAGGGGGCCAAACTCACTTCCCAAATTTCTCATTTAGCAACCTAAATTCTGGGCTCAGTATTGTGGTCGTAAGTCAAGGACCACCTGTAATAAAATGGGATTCGCGTTTTCAAAATCTGTGTGCTCTCCCCTCCAATTTTCCAGTCTGGCTTAACAGCCCTGGCATTCTTTAGCAATCTCCCATTCAAATATTATCCATATCCGATCTGACCAATGGTGGGTTTCAAAAATTTTTACTACCGGTTCTTTGGGTGTGGCTTGGTGGCGTGGCAGGGAAGGATACTGTAAAATCTCCATTTCCACCCCACTCCAGGGGAAGGTTACTTCAAAATCCCCATTTCCTCCCAATCAGCTGGGACTTGGGAGGCAGAGAATAGATGGGGGCGGGGCCAGTCAGAACTTTTACTACCGGTTCTCCGAACGACTCAAAATTTCCGCTACCGGTTCTCCGGAACTGGTCAGAACCTGCTGAAACCCACCTCCAAAACTTGGCAACTTCAAGACTTGTGGACTTCAACTGCCAGATAGGTTGACTTGTAGACTTCGACTCCCAGTTCTCCAAGCTGGCTGGTGAATCCTGGAGCTGATGTCCACAAGTGTTAGGGTTGCCAAGTTAGGAGACCCCAGACCTAGCCTGTTGCTTAACAGCCTACTGGCAGTCGCTGGTATGATGGCCTCTGGCATGGACGTGAAACCTCCAAGGTAGCTAGTCCTCTGGATCGTCAGTATTTGTGTTGGTGGACCATCTGGTCTGGCCTAGTTTGCATTTTCATGGATTTCTCTCAAACTATGAAACCAACATGTATAGTTGGGTTTATTCTGGATATAGATTCTGTAATTAGATTTTTTTTTTAAGTGATCTATGGATTTGGGGAAAGAGGAAAGCAGTGTGATGGCTGTTGTTTCGGGTGGATCGTTAACTGCTCAAGGATAAGTTTCCAGTGATCTGAATTCCTCCCAGGGCTGGAGATCTGAATTTGATGGCCACATTTGATGGAGAATGAGAGAAACAGAAAAAAAAATCAGGTTCTTTTCGGGAGCTTCTCCATTGTGGTCCATACAGGAAAGGAACTGGAGAATTGCAGGCTTTCTCCAGGATCTTTAAATTGTAGCTTGTTAATCTACCTGGTACAGGTAGTCCTTGACTCACGACCACAATTGAGTCCAGAATTTATGTTGCTAAATGAGAAATTTATTAAGTGACTTTTGTCTCAGTTTATGACTTTTCTCGCCACTTTTGTTAAGGGTATTTGTTAAAGGGCAGTTGTTAAATTAGGAACACGGTTGTTAAGTGAATTTGGCTTGTCAGAAGGTCGCAAAAGGGGATCCTGTGACCCTGGGACACTGCAACCGACATAAATGTGAACCAGTTGTCAAGCATCTGAATGTAAATCACGTGACCATGGGGACGCTGCAATAGTCTTTAGTGTGAAAAATGGTCACAGATCACTTTTTTCAGTGCCGTTCTAACTTTGAATGGTCACTAACAGTTAATAGTTGTAAGTCGAGAACTACCTGTATAAGCCAGCAGCCAAAAAAGCCAACACATACAGTCTTAGGCTGCACCAACAGAGGGATAGTATCAAGGTGACGTGATTTGTTAGTAACTTTGGTAAGACTACATTTGAAACACTGCATCCAATTTTTGGTTACCATGATACAAAAAAAGATGTGGAAACCCTAGAAAGAGTGTAGAGAAGAGCAACAAAGATGGTTAGGGGGCTGGAGGCTGAAACATATGGGGAACCATGGCAGGAGTCATGTATAATGTAGTGAAGAGCACGTGCCCGGCACGCGTGGCCTTGTCTGTTTGTCTTGCGGGTTTCTGGCGCGCATGCACCTGCAACCATCAGCTGTCTTTCACGTGTACGGCAGTGTCAAAAACCAGTGTGCGCATGCACGCCGGCCAGCTGATTGTTGAGTGCTCATGTGTGCCAGAACCCGGAGGTTTGGCTTTTTCAGAGTGCGATCCCTTTGTGCGTGTGGCAGTGCCGAAAACCAGCCTGCACACCGGCCAGCTGATCGTCAGGCGTGCATGGGTGCTAGAACCCGGAAGTTCGGCTTTTCTAGACCGCAATCCCTTCACGCGCACAACAGTGCCGAAAACCAGCCTGTGCATGCACACAGGCCAGCTGATCATCAGGTGCGCATGTGTGCTAGAACCTGGAAGTTCAGCTTTTCCGGACTGCGATCCCTTCGCGTGCATGGCAGTGCTGAAAACCGGCCTGTACATGTGTGCCGGCCAGCTAATCATTGGCATCCATGTTTGCTAGGACCCGGAAGTTTGGCTTTTCCGGACCGCAATCCCCTCATGCGCACAACAATGCCGAAAACCAGCCTACGCATGTGTGCCAGCTAGCTGATCTTCGGGCATGCATGCACACTAGAACCTGGAAGTTCGGCTTTTCCGGAGTCAAAGCCACAACATCTGGAAGGCACATTGGAAGGCTGCTGGGAAGCAGCTGTTCAGATTGCATTCACCCAGAGAAGAGAAGCCCGATCCAGGAAATTAATCTGAGGAAGGGGGAAGGTGAGGGGGAGCCCCTGCCATCTTGTAAACAAAGCAAGTGTTTTTGTTTGTTGTCTTGTCGTTTGGGGATTATTATTTTTTGTTTCCAAAGCTGCTTTCTAATTACATTTCTTTCTTCTTCTACGGCATCGGGCTCTCGCTGCTCGCCCAGGATTGTTCTCTCGCCCGATCGATTGCGGATCCCCTTTCTGGATCTTGCAAAGCAACTTAACCCAAAGGTGCTTTTTTTCAAGAGTCAACTGGACTTTCTGATTTTTCCTTTTCTTTTTTCTTTGAAGATGTTTTGCTTCTCATCCAAGAAGCTTCTTCAGCTCTGACTGGATGGTGGGGATAGATAGATAGATGATAGATAGTTAGATAGATAGATAGATAGATAGATAGATAGATAGATAGATAGAAATGATAGATAGAGATGATATATAGATAGATAGAGATGATAGATAGATAGATAGATGGATAAATAGATAGATAGATAGGGATGATAGAGGTGATAGATAGATAGAGATGATAGATTGATAGATAGATGATAGGTAGATAGATAGATAGATAGATAGATAGATATAGACAGACAGACAGACAGACAGACAGCCTGGCTAGGTGGCTCAGTGGCTAAGACGCTGAGCTTGTGATCAGAAAGGTCGGCACTTCGAGGGTTCAAATCCCTAGTATAGGTCTCCTGCGTGAGGGGGGGGTTGGACTAGATGACCTCCAAGGACCCTTCCAACTCTGTTACTGTTACTGTTAAAAAAGATATCTATCTTCAGTCAGAGCTGAAGAAGCTTCTTGGATGAGAAGCGAGAGGTCTTCAAAAGAAAAACCGCCAAAAAGTCCAGTTGCCTCTTGGGGAAAAAGAAAAGAAAAGCACCTTTGGCACACCCACGACCTGGATGACGGAGAACCTCCACAGACAAAAGAAACGACCCCTCTTCGAACTGCACTTTAGGCGCTGCTTTCGCGCGGTTCGCGCCGCGGGAAAACTACGAGGGGCCGCTCCAGCCCTCCCCCCCCCCCCCCGCCCCTGTACTACGCTTCTCAATCTCAACGCCTTCAAACGATGCGCCCCAGCCAGGCCCGTCTGCTTGGCGCACGGACCGGGACCGAGAACTGGACCCCGGCTTGTCGCTTGGACGGTCCCGGGCACTTCTGCTCCGCGCGCTCGGCTGCTGTGGTCGCGTCCAGCCCTCGCTAGTAGCCGCCGCCGCCGCTACCGCCTCTCTCCCCGCATACACCTGTTTAGAGCCATCACCGAGAAAGGGAAGCGCGCTGGGAGAGGAAAGCCGCGAAGCTCTCGCAAGGGTTAGCAGCGGCTGCAGCTCCCGGGCCCTGCGCGCGATCCTGGTACCCTTTTCTCGGCCAGGGGTCCGGCTCTCTTCCAACCCGCCTTCCTCCTCCATCGGTTCTTCTGTCTACATCCCGGACCCCGTTTCTTTGCGCGCAGCCTGCGGGCGCCCCGTGCGCTTCTCCCGGCTCCTTTGCGTCTTTGCGCGCCGGGCCAAGCACCCCTTTTCTTTCCTTTCCTTCCCTTTCCTTCCCTTCCCTTCCCTCCCCTCCTTCCTTCCTTCCTTCCTCAGTGGGAGCCTTTCCCGGGGAAGGGGCGATCTCGGGAGAGCCAAGAGAAGCCGGAGGAGCCTCCTGGGGCTTGGGGGGGGGGGGCTTACCTTCCACCGTGGTCAAGGTCAGCAGAAGCAGCAGCGCCCAGCCCGGCAGCGCCATGGGAGCCCGCGGCAGAGAAAAGCGAGGGGGCCTGCCGGAGCCCCTGCTCGGTTGGCTTGGCGGCGGCTGCGGTGGGGTCTGCCTTTTCAGACGTGCGCGCGAGCCGGAGACGGGGTCGCTCGCCCCTCCATCGCCATC
>WNWU01000044.1:4260819-4273601 GCA_012654045.1 Ptyas mucosa
GTGTCTGCAGGATGTGGTCAGAAGATGAAGATGACAGCTGTCAGGGCAAATGAAACTCTGTTTTGTGTGTGTGTGTGTGTGTGTGTGAGAGAGAGAGAGAGAGAGAGAGAGAGAGAGAGAGAGAGAGAGAGACACCCCTGGAATGAACAGATGCCAGAGAAGTGGAGGCATATTGGCCAGGGGTGAAATGTAAAATCCGTTACTACGGGTTCTGTGGGCGTGGCTTGGTGGGAGGGGTAATGTGACTGGGTGGGCGTGGCCAACTTTTTTTTTAACTTTTCAAAGCATTTTTTCTAATGCTTTGAAAAGCCTCTGCTGATCAGCCAACTCAGCTGGGATCGTCAGAGACTTTTCAAAGCATTTTTTTAACCACCTCTTCGGCCAAGAGGCTGCAGAAAAAAATGCTTTGAAAAGCCTCTGACAATCCCAGCTGAGCTGCGCGATCATCAGAGGCTTTTTTTTGGTTTTACTTTTAAAAGCAATTTTTCGGCGGAAGAGATTGTAGAAAAAATGCTTTTAAAAGTAAAAAAAAAAAGCCTCTGATGATCGTGCAGGCTCAGCTGGGGATGGTGGGGGGGGCGGGTGCACAGGGATTTTTGCTACCGGTTCTCCTAACCACCCGCTGCCATCGCTACCGGATCGGGTGATCCGGTCTGAACCGGGAGCATTTCACCCCTGATATTGGCAAGGAAATCTGATCCTACATATGAGCCATTGTTGGGTTGTCCCGAAGGTTCTTTTTCAAAAGGCAATTGGCCTTTATTTATTTCTTTGAAAACGTTTCACTTCTCATCCAAGAAGCTTCTTCGGTTCTGACTGAAGAACTGAAGTCAGAACTGAAGTCAGAACGGAAGTCAGAACAGAAGAATCTTCTTGGATGAGAAGCGAAATGTTTTCAGAGAAATAAACGAAGTCCAGTTGCCTTTTGAAAAAAACACCTTTGGGACAACCGAGACATGGATGATTGAGAATCTCCATAGACACTCCATTGTGTTGCTTTAATTTGTCCTTGGTCTTCTTCAACTGCAGCTTTTATCCAAAGTTGGCCTTTGTAAAAGCGAAAGTTAGAATATTTTGGACATGTGATGGAAAAATACGGCATATTCCAGGACATATGACCTGGAAAAATATGGCATACTTCGCTTAATCCTCCAGGGAAACATTGAAGAAGAAGAAGATGATCATGGCTTCAAAATCTAAGGGATTGGTTTGGACAAAACTCAGTAGCAGTTTTTCGTGCGGCTGTTGATAAAAATAGGATCGCCAACGTCAGATGACGGATATGGAAGAAGAAGGAGAAGGAGAAGGAGAAGGAGAAGGAGGAGGAGGAGGAGGAGGAGGAGGAGAAAAAGGAGGAGGAGGAGGAGAAGAAAGGGAAGGAGGAGGAGGAGAAGAAGAAGAAGGGGAAGAAGAAGGAGGAGGAAGAGGAGAAGGAGGAGGAGGAGAAGAAGGGGAAGAAGAAGGGGAAGAAGGAGGAGGAGGAGGAGAAAAAGAAGGAGGAGGAGGAGGAGAAGGAGGGGAAGAAGGAGGAGAGGAGGAGGAGAAGAAGGAGAAGAAGGAGAAGGAGAAGGAGGAGGAGGAGGAGGAGAAAAAGGAGGAGGAGGAGGAGAAGAAGAAGAAGGGGAAGAAGAAGGAGGAGGAACAGGAGAAGGAGGAGGAGGAGGAGAAGGGGAAGAAGGAGGGGAAGAAGGAGGAGGAGGAAGAGAAAAAGAAGGAGGAGGAGGAGGAGAAGGAGGGGAAGAAGAAGGGGAAGAAGGAGGAGGAAGAGAAAAAGAAGGAGGAGAAGAAGGGGAAGAAGGAGGAGGAGGAGGAGGAGGAGGAGGAGGAGGAGGAGGAGGAGGAGGAGGAGGAGAAGAAGAAGATGGAGGAGGAGGAGGAGGAGAAGGAGGAGGAGGAGAAGAAGAAGTGTTTTCAATGCCACCAGGTTTCTGGAACTGTGCTGAAGCTCTTCTACTGTTTCTTTCTTCAAGGATAATTTGGGGAACCTGAGGTCTTATTTCCCTGCTCCTTTGATACCTCACTATGGATGGGCGATGCTTCATTCCAGATAGGGTATCTCCTGCTCCAGACGGGTTCTGTCATGCTCTCTTTGACGGTCTCTCCTTTGCTCTAAATCAGGGATCTCCAACCTTGGCAACTTTATGCCTGGCGAACTTCAATTCCCAGAAGCTGGCTGGGGAATTCTGGGAATTGAAGTTCGCCAGGGTAAAGTTGCCAAGGTTGGAGACCCCTGCTCTAAATAAACTATCCTTTTATCTGTCTCTTCCTTTTCTGATGGAAAGAACTTTGTCTCTTGGGTCAAAGGGAAGCTCTCTGCGTCTTTCATTATTCCTGGGAACTCTTCTTCCTTTCACAAGAAATAGCTTTCTCGTTTTTTTCCCCTTCCTGTTTCCAAACTCTGATAAGCAAAGGGTTGGGCTTGGATGCGTTTTGCCAAACATTTATTTGATGATGGTGTGGATTTGTTTGCATAGCTGGGTTAATCAAGGCAGGTGAAATCGATGTGCAAGGCGCTCAGACTGATTATTATCTTTTTTACCTCAGGTTGTTGTTGTTCGTGGCTCCAAACATTGTGTGCAAAGCAGTGGTGGGATTCAATTTTTTTAAACTACCGGTTCTGTAGGCGTGGCATGGGGTGCGTGGTGTGGCTTGGTGGGCATGGCTTGGTGGGCATGGAAGAGGAAGGATACTGCAAAATCTCCATTCCCTCCCCATTCCAGGGGAAGGATACTGCAAAATCCCCATTCCCTCCCCACTCCAGGGGAAGGATACTGCAAAATCCCCATTCCCTCCCCACTCCTGAGGGAAGGATATTGTAAAATCCCCATTCCCATCCCACTGCAGGGGAAGGATACTGCAAAATCCCCATTCCCTCCCAATCCAGGGGAAGGATACTGCAAAATCCCCATTCCCTCCTCACTCCAGGGGAAGGATAATGTAAAATCTCCATTTTTTTTTAATTTGATTTATATGCCGCCCTTCTCCGGAGACTCAGGGCGGCTTACAATGCGCTAAGCAATAGCCTTCATACTTTTGTATATTTATACAAAGTCAGCTTATTGCCCCCACAAACTGGGTCCTCAATTTACCTACCTTAGAAAGGATGGAAGGCTGAGTCAACCTTGAGCCTTGGTGAGATTTGAACCTGCAATAATTGCAGGCAGCTGATGTTAATAACAGGGCTTTAGACCACTGTACTATCCAAGGCTCTCCCTCCCCACTTCAGGGAAAAGATACTGCAAAATCCCCATTCCCTCCCCACTCCTGAGGGAAGGATATTGTAAAATCCCCATTCCCATCCCACTGCAGGGGAAGGATACTGCAAAATCCCCATTCCCTCCCAATCCAGGGGAAGGATACTGCAAAATCACCATTCCCACCCCACTCTGAGGCCAGCCAGAGGTGGTATTTGCCGGTTCTCCGAACTGCTCAAAATTTCCGCTACCGGTTCTCCAGAACCTGTCAGAACCATCTGGATTTCACCCCTGGTGCCAAGCCCCCCCAAAAGGAGCCAAATGGGAAACCCAGTTAAGGCTGTTGTGTAAATGCAGAGTTGATGCTGATCAAATAACCGCCACAAGCAAAATGCGTTTGGCCAGTGCCTCTCAGATGACTATTTAAGAAGGCGCAATAAATATATTTCATTTGTTCCAAGACAATATGAAAGATGCCTAGGAACAGAAATTCCCCCAAATGTCCTTTTTCTAATTTTCCCCAAAATTAAAGGCAACCATCTGGTCGTTTAAAGACATTTGTTCTCTCGGGTCCCCAAATAGAAACAATTTAATTTCTGAATAATTCTCAGAAAAGACTCTGACTTGCCTTAAGCTTCGGTATCAGTCCATCTGAAATTTAGCAGGGGAGACTTCATTTCCTTTTAAGCGGCAGGGCAGGGTGCAGATTTCATTTCATGCTGGCAGAAGTCAAAAGAATGAAAGAAGCCACAGATAACGAGAGGGGCATTGTGTTACAGCACAGGCCAAAATTGTGGAAACCTTTTGGGGAAAAGTGTATTTTCTAAAACTAGCTAATAACACCACTTTTTTTTTTTTGGAGTAGTACCATAAAATTATATATCAATGGAAAGATAATTTAACTGAGAATGTAATGCAATAACTTTCATGAAGGATTTGCTATTAGAATAGCCGTTAAAGTATAAAGAAGAAAAGTGAAACACGTAGGAAAAACGAGATATACAAAAATAATCACCATAGAAAAAATGAGATATACAAAAATGATCATGTTAGTTAATACTTAGTTGGGTAACCTTTAGCATGAATTACGGCCTTACAGTGTCTTCCCATGGAGGGAACCAAGTCTTTTACTTCTGCAGCTGTTATAATTAGAAACCAAGATTGATTGAATGATTGCTTCTATTAACTGGGTTTTATTGCTGGGTCGCTTCTGACTAACAAGTTTCTTTAGTCAGCTCCCTAGATTTTCAATTGGGTTAAGGTCTGGGCTATTCCCAGGCTATTCCAGCAGTGGAATAAGATTAACTTGAAACGCTAAAAAAAAGTGGTGTTATTAGCCATCAAACTTCAAAAATACACTTTCCCCAAAAAGTTTCCACAGTTTTGGCCACTACTGTAATTATGAAGCACCTCTTGGTCTTCTTTTCTTTCAATCCAACAGAATGTTGTAAAATAAGACTGTCTTGAAGGAAGGGTCAAAAAGTCAAGATGACAGCCACATGCAATTGAAATCTCACCTTAGGTTGCAGCTTGGGGTCGGAGGTTGTTTTTTTTTGACTCTCTTCTTGAGGACACCTCTGAAAGTAGGAAATTCAAAACTCGTGACCTACATCCTTGTCTATTTGTCTTTTTAAAAACCATTTTCTTTAGATCACTTGAAGTATTACTGCCGCTTTATAAAACGTGGAATACAGCAACCAGTTTTGGTCACCGCACTATAAAAAGATGCTGAGACTTTGGAAAAAGTTCAGAGAAGAGCAGCTGAGATGATCAAAGGCCTGGAGACTAAAACATATGAAGAACGGTTGCAGGATTTGGGTTTGGCTAGTCTAAAGAAAAGAAGAATTAGGGGTGACATCATAGTTTGAGGAGCTGCCAAAGAAGAAGGGGACAACTTATTCTCCAAAGCACCTGAAGGCAGGACAAGAAACAATGGATGGGAACTCATCAAGGAGAGAAGCAACCTGGAATTAAGGAGAAACTTCCTAATAGTGAGGACAATTAACCAGTGGAACTGCTTGCCTCCAGAAATCGTGGGTGCTCCATCACTGGAGGTTTTTAAGAAGAGACTAGACAGCTACTTATCTGAAATGGTATAGGTCAGTGTTGGCAAACCTTTTTGGCACTGAGTGCCAAAATGTGGGTGGCCATGCGCCTGCATGTCTGCTGGAAACCCAAAGAGAAGCCGCCTGGTGTGCATGCGTGCGCCAGGAAGATGATCTTCCAGTTTCCAGTGCACGCATGTGCATCAGCCACTTGGTCTTCTATTTTTTGGCACACGTGTGTGCGAAGACAAGCTGGCTGATCATATGCACTTGCATATGCCAAAAACCAGAAGGTCATCATGCCGGTGTCAATGCACACCGGGCAGCTGTTTCTCCAGTTTCTTGAGCTACCGCATGTGTGAAGACCAGCTGGCCGACACTCTGGAACCCAGAATAGCAATGGGCAATGGCTCACGTGACCGGATAGATGGTTCTACATGCCATTTCCGGCATGCGTGCCATAGGTCGCCATCATGGGTATAGGTTCTCCTGCTTGAGCAGGGGGCTGGACTAGAAGACCTCCAATGTCCCTTCCAGCTCATCCATTCTATTCTAGTTTTACTCCTTCTGCACTTGGTGGGATCCTGGATAGTTGAAGGAGAGAATCAAGATCACGTGAATCTGCATCCAGATGTACTGCATCTAGTACATTGCCACGATGTAAAAAAGATGTGGAGGCTCTAGAAAGAGTGCAAAGAAGAGCAACAAAGATGATTAGGGACTGGAGACTAAAAATATAGAACGGTTGTTGGAATTGGGTTTAATGAAAAGAAGGACTAGGAATGACATGATATCAGTCTTCCAACATCTCAGGGGCTGCCACAAAGAAGAGGGAGTCAAGCTATTCTCCAAAGCACCTGAGGGCAGGACAAGAAGCAACGGGTGGAAACTCATCAAGGAGAGAAGCAATTTAGGAGAAATTTCCTGAGTGAGAACAATTAACTAGTGGAACAACTTGCCTCCAGAAGTTGTGAATGCTCCAACTCTGGAAGTTTTAAAGAAGAGATTGGATAACCATTTGTCCAAAGTGGTGTAGGGCAGTGATGGCTAACCTTTTTGCCATCGCGTGCCAAAAGCTGGGGGAGTGCTGGGTGGTTGCGCACATGCGTGCCCACACCCATAATTCTATGCGCCCTGCCCCCCCCTGCATGCCCCACCCCCCCCATTTCCCCCCCCACTTATGGCATGTGATGGAACGGTGAGCCCGGTAGGCCCATTTTTTGCCCTCCCCAGGCTCCAGAGGCTTCCTAGGAGCCTGGGGAGGGCAAAAAGAGCCTTCCTCACCTCCCGTTTGCCGACTTCCGTTGGGCCCAGAAGGCCCAAAAAATCAGCTGGCCAGCACGTGCATGCGCACTGGAGCTGAGCTAGGGCAACACTCACATGCCAACCAATATGGCTCCATGTGCCACCTGTGATCCGCGTGCCATAGGTTCATCATCACGGGTATAGGGTTTCCTGAGCAGGGGGTTTTCTGAGCAGGGAATTGGACTACAAGACGTCCAAGGTCCCTTCCACCTCTGTTATTCTGTTTTTCTGATCCATTATGATTCAATTTGTACTGTTGAAGGATCTGGAGCATGCCCTGCCTCCCATTTTTTTTCCTCTTCTCTCATGAAAGAAGAAGAAGAAGAAGAAGAAGAAGAAGGAGAAGGAGAAGGAGAAGGAGAAGGAGAAGGAGAAGGAGAAGGAGAAGAAGAAGAAGAAGAAGAAGAAGAAGAAGAAGAAGAAGAAGAAGAAGAAGAAGAAGATAATAATAATAATAATAATAATAATAATAATAATAATAATAATAATAATAATTTTATTTCTATACCGCCCTTCTCCCGAAGGACTCAGGGCGGTGTACAGCCTATTAAAAGCACAAGACAAAATGTCAATTAAGATAATTAAAATTATTAAATAATTTCGGCTCAGTTTAAGACCCCCCAAAATTTAAAACACCCGATTTAAAATTATTACATTGATAACCCAGCCTGGCGGAACAACAGGGTCTTAAGGGCACAGCGAAATACCCGGAGGTCGGAGATCTTACGCATTTCCGGGGGCAGTTCGTTCCAGTCTGTTTTGCAATTCTACTTTGATTCTTCATAAATCCCTTGGATGAAAGGACTGGGATCAGGCGGTAAGGTTCATTGTTGTATCAGTTCAAGGCTAACCTCCATGTGAAGGGACCATCCATCCAGTTTTGCGCAATCTCTTCAGCCATTCTTCAAGGCTGACCTCCATTTTAGACAGTATAATTGATTGGGTACAACTTGAGCCATCTCTCAAGATGGAAGTTACAGTAGATTAATGACCAGCAGGTTGTCAGTCAAGGAAGACTGGAGTTCTTCTTCCCCCTCACCAAGGATCTATCCTTCTTGCTATGGTAGAAATATCAAAAGTA
Source organism: Ptyas mucosa (assembly GCA_012654045.1). Classification (NCBI taxonomy): domain Eukaryota; kingdom Metazoa; phylum Chordata; class Lepidosauria; order Squamata; family Colubridae; genus Ptyas; species Ptyas mucosa. Next base: position 4,268,445 of record WNWU01000044.1, read on the forward strand.
GAATTGGCCTTTTGTGAGTCTCCACCAAATTTATGAGCAAAGAACTTGGGTTGAAAAAGGTCCTGAATTTCACTAATGGAAGCTGAAGTTCTCCAACCATTCCTGAAGGACAAAATTTATCTTTAACGGTGATAGACGCTAAATAAATGTCCGTGAAGATTCTCAGTCATCCAAACCATGGTTGTCCCAAAGGAGCTTTTTCAAGAGGCCACGGGGATTTTCATTGTTTTTCCTTGAAGACGTTTCGCTTCTCATCCAAGAAGCTTCTTCAGTTCTTCAGAATCAAAATCATAATGATACATTCAGGGAAATTCTGAACTCTCAGAATTTCCACTAGGAACCCTCGTCAAAAAAGCCCAATAAAGTGTTTTACTACATTTTATATGCATTTGTCAATATCTCCTCTACACATTTTATTGGCCTGTTATAATTTAACCATGAGTACTTACATCATTACTGCAATAAACCATTTCCTCTCCAACTGAAAATGGTGTTCCTTTGACCTGTACATCCACGTTCTATTAATCTGAGATTTTTCCCCCTAGTTCTCCTGAATATAGGTAGTCTTCACCTTACAAAAGCTCATTTAATGACCGTTCAGAATTACAAAGACACTGAAAAGTTATGGACCGGACCTGTTTCCCGAAATAGATCTGCCTGTTCGGTGTTGTGACAAAAGAACACAATGGCATCTCACAGACGAATTTTGCAAACTGCCCTAAAATTAGGTACAGCGGTAGAGGTTGCATCTAAGGGGGATTAAAACTGGTGTCCTTTCTGGAGTTTCTGTCTGCAATTAAAGAGGAACAACGTGTCCCAGAAGCCTACATTTCTTACAAGCTCCATTCCTTTATAGTTTATAATTTCAGTCCCAGCAATGCCATATCCTTATTCAATACCCATCATCGTACCAGTCCTGTTCCGGTGGCAGTGCTGAAGATAAAGCAACAACATGCCGTTTTCTCACATGCACCGAGGAAAAAGGAATCCTGTGAAATTTAGGAAGGCTGGGCAAAAGGTTACAAGGAGTCCTTGAATTACAACAGTTCGTTTAGTAAGCGTTCAAAGTTACGATGGCACTGAAAAATGTGACTTAGGACAGTTTTTCACAGTTACGACCTTTCCAGCATCCCCGTGATCACGTGATCAAAATCCAGAGGCTTGGCAACCGGTTCATATTTATGACCTTTGCAGTGTCCCGGGGTCACACGATCCCCTTTTGCGACCATGGGGAAGTTACGACCTTTCCAGCATCCTCGTGGTCACGTGATCAAAATTCGGACACTTGACCAACTCATTCATAGTTATGATGGTTGCAGTGTCCTGGGTTCACGCGATCCTCTTTTGTGACCTTCTGACAGACAAAGTCAATGGGGGAAGCCAGATTCACTTAACAACTGTGCTACTAACTCAGGGGTCAGCAACCTGTGGCTCTGGAGCCGCATGTGGGTCTTTCACCCCTCTGCTGCGGCTCCCTGTCGCCCAAAATATGCATCACAACCGCCAATGTGCGACATCTGCCGGCACGTGATTTATTGAGCTTTTCAACCCCCGGTAGGCCAACCATGGATAAATCCAAGAAATGAAAAGTTTCAGAAGAAAACAGAATGTTTAATTCAACTACATATGCTAGTGTTGTGGCTGCTCAAGAAATAGTCAGGCACGAGAAAACTTTTGTGGCTCCCGGTGTTTTCTTTTCTGTGGGAAATGGGTCCAAATGGCCCATTTGAGTGTTTAAGACCCCTGTACTAACTTAAGGACTGCAATGATTCCCTTACCAACTATGAAAGAAATGTTGTAAAATGGGGCAAAACTCACTTAACAAATGCCTCGCTTAGCAACAGAAATTTGGGGTTCAATTGTGGTGGTAAGTTGAACACTAACTTAAGAACTACAGTGATTCACTTACCAACTATGAAAGAAAGGTCGTAAAATGGGGCAAAACTCACTTAACAAATGCCTCGCTTAGCAACTGAAATTTTGGGTTCAATTGTGGCCGGAAGTTGAGGTCTACCTGTAGTCTCCTTCATCGGTACAGGTAGTCCTCAACTTACAACAGTTCGTTTAGTGACCGTTCAAACTTACGACGGCACTGAAAAGCGTGACTCCTGACCGTTTTTCACAGTTACGACCTTTCCAGCATCCATTCCAGGTCACGTGATCGAAATTCAGACGCTTGGCAAATTGACTCACATTTATGACGGGTGCAGCGTCCCAGGGTCATGTGATCCCGTTTTTGCGACTTTCAGACAAGCCAAATCCATGCGGAAGCCAGATTCACTTAACAACCAGGTTGCTAACTTATCAACTGCAGTGCTTCCCTTAACAACCGGGGCAAGAAAGATCGTAAAACGGGATGAAACCCAGTTAAGAAATGTCTCACTTAACAACGGAAATGGGGGAGGGTGTCAACTGTGGTCGTAAGTCAAGGACTACCTGTATTTATAGGGAATTACCCCTGGCTAGATCACATACTCTTTAACAGAAGAGGAGAAAGAATCTCTTATGTGCTTGTTTTCCGAAAAACATAAAGCAAATTCATTAATTCAATGAATTTAACACATGGTAAAATTAAATTCCAGAACTTTGCATCACAGGCTGAATTTTATAACACTTTTTTTTTGCACCGGGAAAAGCAACGTTTGCCTCATTGGAAATTCCACATTGTGAGTGTGAAGTGGGAGGGGGAGAATAATTTATGGCTGCTTTGCTACAATCCTCGGTTTACCTTTTCGGAAAGAACATTCTTCTGATTTCTGCCTCCCGCAGGAAACCTGCGTCGGATGAGTCTGCATGCTTTCTCTGCTTCTCCTGCTCGTTTCCAGCGTTTCCAGAAGAATTGCTTCCCGTAAAATGTGTTATGCAACCTGGCTGGGACCCAGCAAAAGCCTGCAAGGCAAAAAAAGGTTGAAAGAAGGGTGATATTTGAAGGCTTTGATCCAACGGAGAAAAATTCTGAGCCATAAAAATATCCTGTTTCCAGTGGTGAAATGTAAAATTTGTTACTACCGGTTCTGTGGGTGTGGCTTGGTGGGGGGGGGGTTGTAATATGACTGGGTGGGCGTGGCCAACTTTTTTTTAACTTTTAAAAGCACTTTTTCTACAACCTTAAGAGGTTGCAGAAAAAAAATGCTTTTAAAAGCCTCTGACGATTAGGCAACTCAGCTGGGATCGTCAGAGGCTTTTAAAGGCATTTTTTTTTCTACAACCTCTTCGGCAGAAAAAAAATGCTTTTATAAGCCTCTGACGATCCCAGCTGAGCTGCGCAATCATCAGAGGCTTTTTTTTTTTACTTTTAAAAGCATTTTTTCTGCAACCTCTTAAGGTTGTAGAAAAAATGCTTTTAAAGTTAAAAAAAAAGCCTCTGATGATCGCGCGGCTCTGCTGAACATGGGAGGGGGGCAGATATTTTTGCTACCTGTTCTCTGAACCACTCGCTGCCATTGCTACCGGATCGGTCAATCCGGTCCGAACCGGGAGCATTTCACCCCTGCCTGTTTCCCCTAAAATAAGAGATCCCCTGATAATAAGCCCAATCGGGCTTTTGAGTGCATGCACTAAAATAAGCCCCCTGTGAAAATAAGCCGTCCCCGAAAATATTTAAATGCATGCACACCTGCCATTTCTTCTGGTTTCCTTCACACGCCCCCAAATAATAAGACCTCCCTGACAATAAGGCCAAGCACTTATTTCGGGGTTCCAAAAAATATAAGACAGGGTTTTATTTTGAGGGAAACACGGTAACAGATAACACTTTTTTTCCTGGTTGATTGAGAACGGCCTTGGTTGTACAGGGTAGTCCTTGATGTATGATCGCAAGGGAGCCCAACATTTATGTCGTGAAGTGAAACGTTTGTTCAGTGTCCCGAAGGGGTTTTTGTTTTTTGTTTTCCCCAAGAGGCAACTGGACTTTCTCATTTTTCTTTGAAGACATTTCGCTTCTCGTCCAATGAAGCTTCTTCAGCTCTGCTGGTTAAGTGGGTTTTGCCCCGTTTTGCGACTTTTCCTGCCACCGTGTTTGTTAAGTGAATCACTGCCATTGTTAAATTACCATGTGTCCCCGAAAATAAGACCCTGTCTTATATTTTTTTTTTCAACCCCGAAATAAGCGCTTGGCCTTATTGCCATGCGCTCAAAAGCCCGATTGGGCTTATTATCAGGGGATGCCTTATTTTGGAGGGGGAAACAGGGTAGTAACACCGTTGTTAAGTGAATCTGGCTTTCTCATTGACTTTGCTTGTCAGATGGCCGCAAAAGGGGATCGTGTGACCCTGGGATGCTGCGACCGTCATAAATGTGAGTCAGTTGCCAAGCATTTGAACTTTGATCTTGATCACGTGACCATGGGGGATGATACAATGGTCGTAAGTGTGAAAAAAAGGTCGTAAGTCACTTTTTTTCAGTGCCGTTGTGACTTTGAACGGTCACTAAATGAACTGTTGTAAGTTGAGGACTAGCTATATAGAATTCTTCCTCCCCACACACATTTTTGTTGTTTTTATGTATGTTCATGAGGTCACTGGCTTTGTGCTCACTTTTTGGCAGACTTCATAACAACAAGGTCCATCTCAACCACCCAATGCTTGACGAAGCAACGGTAGTCACTTCTGGATTACAGTATAAGGTAGCTTAACAACTGCACTGGTTCCCTTAACAACGATGGCAAGAAAGGTCGTAAAATGATGCAAAACTCACTTCACAAGTGCCTGACTTAGCAACAGGATTTTGGGGCTCCGTTGTGGTGGTAAATCGAGGATTATCTGTAACGCAGCTCTGTTTCAATCCATCAGACTAGAGCTGGAAGGGACCTCGGAGGTCTTCTAGCCCAACCCCCTGCTCAAGCAGGAGACCCTATGCCAGTGATGGCGAACCTTTTTGGCACTGAGTGCCCAAACCAGAACATGTGTGCATTTGCGTGTGCCGGAGCGTCGGAAACCCGAAGACCAACTGGCTGGCACGCACATGCCTGTTTTTTGCTCGTTTTCAGGTTGTTTTTTGGGCTGTTTTTTGGGTTGTTTTTCAGGCCATTTTCAGGCTTTTTTCAGGTCATTTTCAGGCTGTTTTTCAGGTAGTTTTTAGGCTGTTTTTCAGGTCATTTTTCAGGCCGTTTTCAGGTCATTTTCAGGCTGTTTTGTGGGCTGTTTTCAGGCTGTTTTT
>WNWU01000044.1:4273611-4286662 GCA_012654045.1 Ptyas mucosa
CGTTTTCAGGCTGTTTTTCAGGTCGTTTTCAGGCTGTTTTTCAGGTCATTTTCAGGCTGTTTTTGGGGCTGTTTTCAGGCTGTTTTCCAGGTCATTTTCAGGCTGTTTTTCAGGTCATTTTCAGGCTGGTTTTTGGGCTGTTTTCAGGCTGTTTTTCAGGTCCTTTTCAGGACGTTTTTCAGGTCATTTTCAGGCCGTTTTTTGGGTCATTTTCAGGCTGTTTTTTGGGCTGTTTTCAGGTTGTTTTTCAGGTCGTTTTCAGGCCATTTTCCAGGCCATTATCAGGCTGTTTTCAGGCTGTTTTCAGGCCATTTTTCAGGCTGTTTTTCAGGCCATTTTCAGGCTGTTTTACGGTGCTCCAGCACCCGCAAAGATCAGATGGCCAGAAACCAGAAGCGCAGCTGGCGACAGTGCATGTGCCCACAGAGAGGGCTCCACGTGCCACCTCTGGCACGCGTACCATAGGTTCGCCATCACGGCCCTAGACCCTTTCAGACGAGGGACTGTCCAGTTGTGTATTTTGCACGCTTCTGTGTCCCAGTCATCTCTGTTTATTCTGTTCATTTTACAGTACCTGCCTTTGGCAAACATCCTTTACAACAGGAAAAACTGAACAAGCCTATTTGATCCTGGCTCTCTTTCAGCAGCTGCAGAATTATTCTCACATACTGGGTTTGTTCTACTTCTTTGTGGATGCAAAGAATGGCTTTTCTTTTTTTGGGGGGGGGGGAAATGGACTGAGCTGCACACACACACACACACACACACACACACACACACAGGCACACAGAACCCTTTGCACTGTCAGGAACTATAGATGCCACAAAACAGAAAAAAAACACAAAACTCTGTGCCGACGGTATCGCTTTGGGAGTTAATGGTGTGTGAGTAATTTTCGCTGGCAATAACACCAAGTTTAACGAGAACAAGCTTGGCAGGAGCAAAGAAAGATTAGATTGGCAAGCGTTCCGGAAAACCTGAACCCAGGATTTAAAGACTCAGGCTTGCCAGCACGGTGTGACTTTATGCAAACACAGGAAATAAATCAACAATCATCAGGGGTTCTGTTAAGCGCAGAGGTCAGATATTTCTCCATCTCAGATTGCGATGGCCTGTGGCTGTTTTGGGGTTTGTTTGTTTGTTTGTTTTTTAAACAAATTCCTAATTCTGGTGATTATTATGAAGATATGCTTGGAAAGGGCCTCTCCTGGCTACTCCAAGCCAACACCTGAGAGTAGGGCAATCTCCCTATTGCTATTTGTTACTCCCTGTGATAAGCAAGACTTAAACCAGGGGTGGGTTCTAAATTTTTGTACTACCGGTTCTGTGGGCGTGGCTTATTTTGTGGGCGTGGCTTGATGGTCATGTGACAATTCTTTAGGATTTAGCCGAGGTACTGGTTTACCAGGCTTTTAACTGCTTGCAGAGTGTACCGATCTACCCATTTATTTTTGCAGGCACTGGTCTACTCATTTGTTTTTGCAGGCACCGGTCTACTCATTTGTTTTCTTTTACCACTGATCAGCTGTAGGGCGGCCCTTTGAAGCCCTGCGCAAGAGTTTAAACAGTTTTTTTCCCTCTAGCCAATCAGCTGGGACTCAGGAGGCAGCAATAGATTGGGGGTGGGGCCAAATAAAAGGTAAGAATAACGCAGGGGTGGGGGGCAGTGGTGGGCAGAACTGGATTGGTGACATCATATCGTCACCGCTACCGGCTCGGCGGAACAGGGCAGAACTGGGAGGAGCCCATCACTGACTTAAACAAAGTACCGATGAAGTCCTGGACTTCCGACCTCAATTGAGCCCAAATGTTCTGTTGCTAAGTGAGATATTTCTTAAGTGAGTTTTGCTCCGTTTTAGGGCCTTTCTTGCCACGGTTGCTAAGTGAATCACTGCAGTTGTGAACTTAGTAACATAGCTGTTACGTGAATCTGGCTTCCCCATTGATTCTGCACGCCAAAAGATTGCAAAGGGGAATCACATCATCTCGGGACATAGCAATTGCAATAGCGCTTAGACTTATATACCACTTAGCCACAGTCATAAGTATGAGTCAGTTGCCAAACATCTTGAGTTCTGATCATGTGACCATGGGGATGCTACAAGGGTCATCTGTGTGAAACACAGTCATAAGTCACTTTTTTCAGTGCTGCTGTGACATTGGATTGTCACTAAATGAACTGTTGTAAGTTCAGGACTGCACCTGTAGTGATGAAGGAGAATACAGGCAGTCCTTGATTTACGACCACAATTGAACCTCAAATTTCTGTTGCTAAGCCAGACATTTGTTAAGTGGGTTTTGCCCCATTTTACGACCTGTCTTTCATAGATGGTAAGGGAATCACTGCAGTTCTTAAATTAGTCCTCGATTTACGACCACAATTGAACCCCAAATTTCTGTTGCTAAGCGAGGCATTTGTTGTGTGGGTTTTGCCCCATTTTACGACCTGTCTTTCATAGTTGGTAAGGAAATCACTGCAGTTCTTAAATTAGTCCTTGACTTATGACCATAATTGAACCCCACATTTCTGTTGCTAAGCGAGGCATTTGTTGAGTGGGTTTTGCCCCCTTTTATGACCTGTCTTTCATAGTTGGTAAGGGAATCACTGCAGTTCTTAAGTTAGTAGCTCAGTTGTTAAGTGAATCTGGCTTCCCCATGGTCGCAAAAGGGGATCGGCGAGACCCCGGGACACTGCAAAGGTCATAAATATGAACCGGTTGCCAAGCCTCTGGATTTTGATCACATGACCACGGGGATGCTGGAAAGGTCATAACTTTGAAAAACTGTCCTAAGTCACATTTTTCAGTGCCGTCGTAACTTTGAATGCATACTAAACAAACTGTTCTAATTCAAGGACTCCTTGTAACCTTTTGCCCAGCCTTCCTAAATTTCACAGGATTCCTTTTTCCTCGGTGCATGTGAGAAAACGGCATGTTGTTGTTTTATCTTCAGCAGTGCCACCGGAATAGGACTGGTACGATGATGGGTACTGAATAAGGATATGGCATTGCTGGCGCTGAAATTATAAACTATAAAGGAATGGAGCCTGTAAGAAATGTAGGCTTCTGGGACACGTTGTTCCTCTTTAATTGCACACAGAAACTCCAGAAAGGACACCAGTTTTAATCCCCCTTAGATGCAACCTCCACCACTGTACCTAATTTTAGGGCAGTTTGCAAAATTTGGCTGTGAGATGCCATTGTGTTCTTTTGTCACGACACCGAACAGGCGGATCTATTTCGGGAAACAGGTCCAGTCCATAACATCATCCCGCTCCTGACTGCTCGGTAAATTAAGAATCTTACCCCTATGTTACCAGGATCAATTAAGCTTCTTGCTAAATTCAGCAGAGCTAATCCCCAGGATTAAGAAGGTGTATGTTTTCAGGCCTATTTAATCTGTTGATTAACAGTTGCAGCTGGGGATATAGTTCCTAGCTCATTCCATAAATAGCATTAGACTCCAGAATAGAATAGAATAGAATAGAATAGAATAGAATAGAATAGAATAGAATAGAATAGAATAGAATAGAATAGAATAGAATAGAATAGCAATGGAAGGGAAGGGAAGGGAAGGGAAGGGATGGGATGGGATGGGATGGGATGGGATGGAAAGGAATGGGATGGGATGGGATGGGATGGGATGGGATGGGATGGGATGGGATGAAAAGGAGTGGAGTGGAGTGGAGTGGAGTGGAGTGGAGTGGAGTGGAGTGGAGTAGAGTAGAATAGAGGAGAGGAGAGGAGAGGAGAGGAGAGGAGAGGAGAATAGAGTAGAGTAGAGTAGAGTAGAGTAGAATAGAGTAGAGTAGAGTAGAGTAGAATAGAATAGAATAGAATAGAATAGAATAGAATAGAATAGAATAGCAATGGAAGGGAAGGGAAGGGAAGGGAAGGGATGGGATGGGATGGGATGGGATGGGATGGAATGGAATGGGATGGGATGAAAAGGAGTGGAGTGGAGTGGAGTGGAGTGGAGTGGAGTGGAGTGGAGTAGAATAGAAGAGAATAGAATAGAATAGAATAGAATTCTTTATTGGTCAAGTGTGATTGGACACACAAGGAATTGTCTCCCGTGCATTAACTCTCAGTGTACATACAAGCAACAAATGATAAATCATTATCACAATCACAAAATGCAATCATCATAAATCATAAGATGCGATACTCAGTGATAGTCATAGATTACTAAATAAGAGTAATCCACATAAATGCTAAAACATAAATGCTATAACACAGTTATAATCACTTATAATGCTAAAAGGTAAAGGTTCCCCTCACACATATCTGCTAGTCATTCCAGACTCTAGGGGGCGGTGCTCATCTCCATTTCAAGGCCGAAGAACCAGCGCTGTCCGAAGACATCTCCATGGTCATCTGGCCGGCATGACTCAACGCCAAAGGCACACAGAACGCTGTGATCTTCCCACCAAAGGTGGTCCCTATTTTTCTACTGGCATTTTTTAATGTTCTTTCGAAAAGCTAGGTTGGCAGAAGCTGGGACAAGTAATGGGAGCTCACCCCGTTACGCGGCACTAGGGATTCAAACCGCTGAACTGCCGACCTTTCGATCGACAAGCTCAGCGTCTTAGCCACTGAGCCACCGTGTCCCTATAATGCTAAAGGAATAGGTAATACGAAAGATGAGAAGGATAATAATAATACAGCCGTACTACGTGGTTTGACATCCTAAGGCCTAGTAAGACCGTGTCGTGGGAATTCGTTGTTTAGCAGAGTGATGAACTCCAAAGAGCCTTTTCCGTCAGGATAATGATTGGTCATGATTTTTTATGCCCTGTAAAAACTCAGATCCACTGACAGACAGATGTTCCCAACAACACCGATTCAGGGTCTAACAGACTTAAACTTTGTGGGATGTTTGTATTTGCTGGAAGATTATTTGGCTAAGACGTATCAGAGAAAACAAGCAAAGGAAGGAAGGGGAACCTCCGCGATAATTGGCAGCCAAAAGAGAAAGTTTGTTCATTACAGTAGAGTTGAAAGAAAACGTTCTACCTGGTCATGGAAATACAATTTACAACTCCAGCCATGGAGAAGTAAGTTGCTCTGTCTTAACCCAACAATTCTCAAATTATTATTATTATTTTTTTCCGGCCAAGAGGGATTTGCTTGTAGTTTTTAGAAGCTTGCAGGTAGTCTTCCATTTACGACGGTTCGTTTAGTGACCGAAGTTACACCGGCACTGAAAAAAAGTGACTTGTGACCCTTAGTCACACTTATGACCGTTGCGGCATCCCTATGGTCACAGCTCAAAATCTGGACGCTTGGTGACCGACTCGTGTTTATGACGGTTGCAATATCCTGGAGTCATGTGATCACCTTCCGACAAGTTAATAGGGAAGCCAGACTCAGTTAATGACTGTGGCAAGAAAGGGTTGTAAAATGGGGCAAAACTCACTTTGACAGTTGTCTCGCTTAGCAACAGAATTGTTGGGCTCAGTTGTGGTCGTAAGTCGAGGACTACCTATTATTGTTGGTATATAAGCTGCCTGGAGACCAGATGTAGAATTTGAACCAAAGAAACTTTCCTGGCATGATTTCAATAACGTCGTCCTCAATTTACAACAGTTCATTTAGTGACCATTCAAAGTTACACTGAAAACAGTGATTTATGTCCAATTTTTCACACTTAAGACCACTGCGGCATCCCCATGGACAAGTGATTTACAGTTGGATGCTTGATAACTGGTTCCTATTTATGACGGTTGCAAGGGTCCCCTTTTGCGACCTTCCGACAAGCAAAGGCAACGGGGAAGCCAGGTTCACTTAACAACCATGTTAATCATTTAACAACTTCAGGGATTCCCTTCACAAATGTGGCAAGAAAGGTCGTAAAATGGGGCAAAACAAATTTCTTACTTAGCAACATCAATTTTGGGCTCCATGGTGTCGTAAGTCGAGAACTACCTGTAGAGACTTATTCACACATGTACACACACACACACACACACACATTAATTTTAGGAGCTAATATGAATTAAGAAAAAAAATATCCAGAATATTTTATTCTGAATTGTCTTGCAATTAACTACTACTACTACTTCTTCTTCTTCTTCTTCTTCTTCTTCTTCTTCTTCTTCTTCTTCTTCTTCTTCTTCTTCTTATTATTATTATTATTATTATTATTATTATCTTAATATTATTATTGTTTTTCTTTCTCTGTTGCCAGCTACTGAAGGATCCCAAGAGAATTTCTCATTAAACAACATAAATGTTGGGCTCCATTGTGGTCGTACGTTGAGGACTATACATACAGACTTATTCTTTTATTTTTATCCACACACACATTTCAGGAGCTAATGTGAATTAAGAAACAAACATTATCCAGGATATTTTATTCTGAATTGTCTTGCAATTAACAACCTCTTCCTCTTGTTGTTGTTGTTTTTCTTTCTCTGTTGCCAGCTACTGTTTGAAGGGTCCCAGGGCAATTTCTCACTCAACAACATCAATGTTGGGCTCCTTTGTGGTCGTACGTGAGGACTACACATACAGACTTATTCTTTTATTTTTATACACACAACACACGTTTCAGGAGCTAATATGAATTAAGCAAAAATTATCCGGAATATTTTAATTCTGAATTGTCTTGCGATTAATCAAATCTATCAGCTTATTATTGTTGTTGTTTTTCTTTCTCTGTTGCCAGCTACTGTTTGAAGGGTCCCAGGGGAATTTCTCACTTAACAACATACGTAAAACTTTGGGGGGGGGGGGGCGCTCCACTGCTGAGGACTACCTGTAGGTGCCTTGGGTTGAGGGGGACTTCTCCTGTTTGCTCCATCTCACTTTCACTCTCCCCCACCTGAACCCAGTGCATAATAGTGACAACTGTGTGTGTGTGTGTGTGTGTCTGTCTGTCTCTCTCTCTCTCTCTCTCAACAGCCCTACCTTGCCTGCCCCACTTCACGGGGGTCTCCTGAAGCAATTCCCACCATCCCATCCCCTTCCAGAGATGGCCAGAGTGGATAATAAAAAGCACTGGCCTACCCTGCAAGGCTGTTGTGCTTCACACACACAAAAAAACCCCACCAACCTGAATTCTTTTCACAGACTCCAGTCCAAGGATTGGCGAACACAGGAACCCCCTTTCCAACTCTCCCCCCACTCCTTGCTCAGATTGGGGTGGGGGGTGGGGATACGACGCGGCTCCCCCCCCCCACAATTCCCCTTCCCATCTTCCAGGGGCGGAGCCTAGCCCAAAGGGTGGGCGGAGCTCCTCCGGCCGGCGGGGACCACGGAGGAGGAGGAGGAGGAGCGCGAGGCGTGGGAATTCCTCCCGCGGGGCGTCCCCGAGGTGGCTTCTCCGGCTCCTCCTCCCCACTCGTGTCCGCCCCGCCCCGCCCCGTCGGAGGCGGTGGGGGGGGGGAAGAAGCAGCGCGAGGGAGGAAACGGCGCTTGAGAAGAAGAAGGAGAAGGAGAAGAAGAAGAAAGAGAAGAGCAGCGCGGGGGCGAAGCTCGCCGAGCCGCGCTCGTGTGCAGGTAAAGCTGGAGGAGACGCGCGTGGGATGGGGCGGGGGGTGGTGGTGAATGGGGAAGGGAAGGGAAGAGGGGGTTAGGCTTTAGGGACCCCCTCGGGAGAGCATATATGGACCCGGCTCCGAGAAGCCCGGAAAGTCACTGGTGGGTTCCTATGATCAGTTGTAACCAGTGGCTGCGCTCCGGCAGGTAAGGATAGAGACGCGCGTGAGAGTCCTGGGATGGGGGCAAAGGAGGGGTAAGAGGTGGGCAAAGAGGGGGAGAGGGCATCTAGACCTGGCCCTGAAAACCCTCTTTTGCCCAGAAAAGTCTCTGGTTGGTTCCCACGACCCCTTGTAGCCAGTGGCTGGGCTCCGGTAGGTAAGGATAGAGACACGCGTGGGTATGGGGGGAAAGGAGGGGTAAGAGGTGGGGCAAAGAGAGGAAAGGGAAGCTAGACCTGGCCCTGAGAAGCCCCCTTTGCCCGGGAAAGTCTTTAGTGGGTTCCCACGACACGTGGTAGCCAGCTGACCCTCGTGGCTGGCAGGTAAGGATGGAGACGCTTGTAGGGGGGGCCTTGGATGGGGCAAAGGAAGGGGGAAAGAAGGAGTAAAAGGTGGGGAGGGCATCTAGACCTGGCCCTGAGAAGCCCCCTTTACTCAGAAGAATCTCTGGTGGGTTCCCACGACCCATTGTAGACAGCTGACCTGTGGTTGGGCTCCAGCAGGTGAGGCTGGAGACATGAGTCAGGGTGGGGGGCTGCGATGGGAAAGAGAGGAAGGGGTTAGGCTGTAGAGATCCCTCTGGAGGGGGGCAAATTGGGGCAAGGGCATATGCACCCGGTTCCAAGAATTCCCCCTTTGCCCGGAAAAGTCTCTGGTGGGTTCCCACAACCTTTTGTAGACAGCTGTTGCTCGTGGCTGGGCTCCTGCAGGTGAGGTTTGAGACATGGGGAGGGTCCTGGGATGGCAGAGGGTTATACTTTAGGGACTCCTTGGGAGGTGGGCAAAGAGGGGAGGGAGCATCTAGACTGGCCCCGAGAAGCCCCACTCTGCCTGGGAAACCCTCTGGCTGGCTTCTCATGATGTGGCTGGCCTCCGGCAGGTAAGGCTGGAGATGTAGCATTCCCCTGGGATGGGGAAGGGAGGAGGGGGTTAGGCTTTAGGGACCCCTTGGGAGGTGGGCTCCTGTAGGTAAGGCTGGAAACATGCATGGGGGTCCCTGGGAAAGGGAGAGGCAGAGGGAGGGAAGGAAGGGTAAGACTTTAGGGACTCATTGGGAGATGGGCAAAGTGGGGAGGAGGGCATCTAGACTGGCCCCGAGAAACCAGGGCCGGGAAGACCCCTCTGGCTGAGTTCCCACGACCCCTTTCTAACCCGCTGAGTTAGAGACTTGGTGAGCGGCCCTCTGCTTTCGTCCCATGGATGAGTTTGGCTAAAGGAAAAGAGACTGCTTTTGCTCTCTTGGCGGCTTCTCAGGCTGAGTTGACCGTTCAGACGTGTGTCAGGTCATGGATGGGAGAAGCAGGTTATAGGGAGGTGGAGAGGATGTTGGCTAAAAGGAAAGAAATGCAGGGTTTGGCAAGCCGGGTGGGAAAAGTAAGAGAGGAGGGGGTTTGAAGTTGGATGGTGGAGACCAGTGGTGAGTTTCAAATTTTTTTACTACCGGTTCTGTGGGCGTGGCTTGGTGGGCATGGCAGGGGAAGGATACTGCAAAATCTCCATTCCCACCCCACTCCAGGAGAAGGATACTGCAAAATCCCCATTTCCTCCTGATCAGCTGGAACTTGGGAGGCAGAGAATAGTTGAGGAAGGGGCCAGTCAGAATTTTTACTACCGGTTCTTCGAATGACTCAAAATTTCCACTACTGGTTCTCCAGAACTGGTCAGAACCTGCTGAAACCCACCTCTGGTGGAGACCCCCCCCCAAAAGGCAGCAGCTGTATCTGGCTTGGGCCTGCCTGCAAGGTCCGACCTTGAGGGGTTATGTGGGTTGAGGAAGCCCCTTATTCTCATTTTTGAGGAAGCTGGGCTTGATTTGGTGGTCCTGCTGCAGAGGTTGAGCCTCGAAGCAAGACCCTAAAGCAGTGTTGGTGAACCTTTTTGGCACCGAGTGCCGAAATGGGTGTGTGTGCCGGAAACCGGAAGGCCAGCTGCCTGGTGTGCATGCGTGTGCTGGAAAAATAATCTTTCAGTTTCCGGTGCATACATGCGCGCCGACCACCTGGTCTTCCAGGTACTGGTGTGCATGAAGCACAGCTGGCCAGCACTCACCAGAAACCAGAAGAGCAGCTGGACAGTGCGCATATGCGTGCCGGAAACCCGGAAGATCATCTTCCCGATGTGCGCATGTACACCGGACCACTGCTGTTCCGGTTTTCGACACTCCCGTGCGTGTGAAGACCAGTTGGCCGACACGCCGGAACCTGGAATGGCAACGGGCGATGGCTCACGTGCCCAGAGAGATGGCTCTTCATGCCACTTCTGGCACGCATGCCATAGGTTCGCCATCATGGCCCTAAAGGATGTCTTCCCCCCCCCCCCAAAAAAAACCAGCAACCCCAAAGATTCATGGGAAGGAAACTCAACCGATGAGGTTATCTAGCCTTTCCCAATCTGGTGCTCCCTAAGACCAGGGGTGAAATGCTCCTGGTTCGGACCGGATCGCCCAATCCGGTAGCGATGGCGGTGGGTGGTTCGGAGAACCAGTAGCAAAAATCCCTGCGCGCCCCCCCTCCCCAGTGCCTAGCTGAGCCACACAATCACCAGAGGCTTTTTTTTTAACTTTTAAAAGCATTTTTTCTACAACCTCTTCCGCCGAAAAAATGCTTTTAAAAGTAAAAAAAAAAGCCTCTGATTACGCGGCTCAGCTGGGATCGTCAGAGGCTTTTCAAAGCATTTTTTTCTGTAACCTCTTCAGCCAAAGAGGTTGTTGAAAAAAAATTACTTTAAAAGCCTCTGACGATCCCAGCTGAGTTGCCTGATCGGCAGAGAGGCTTTTCAAAGCATTAGAAAAAATGCTTTGAAAAGTAAAAAAAAAAAAAGTTGGCCACGCCCACCCAGTCACATTAACGCCCCCTCCACCAAGCCACGCCCACAGAACCGGTAGTAGCAAATTTTACATTTCACCCCTGCCTAAGACCTATGGACTCCATCCCCAGCCAGGATGGGATGAGGGGCTCCAACTTGCAGCTGCCCTTTTAGTTTCACTTCCGATCAGCCCACCTCAATTCATCCGGTGGATGAACGGAGAAAGGCGTATCAGGGGAAGGAGGATCCCACTCCGTTTCCGTGGGTCTGAGCAGGTTTCTAAAAACGCTCTGCCACTTTTCCCCTCTCGCTTGGAGAAGGCGCTCTCTTATTTGTCCAACTCTGGGCAAAGAGCGTTGTTGCTTTTGTCTGCCTACGGATTTTCTGCCAAACCAGTCCAACCTCTGTGGCTTGAAAGTACAAAAAGCTTTGCCAGGCTATTCTTGGCAGTTGGCAGTTGGAACTGAGGTGGGTTGGAGTGTGGAGAGAGGGGGTACAGGTGGCCTGAGTTTGCAGAACAGGGGAGGCGATCTTAAGGCGATCTTGCAAGGTAAGGTAAAAAAATCTCCTCCTTGACTGGCATTTGGCTCCTGGGAATTTCATGCACTCATCTGTGGAATTGCCCTTTGCAGCTGTGCGCAGAAGTGTTCGGCTGGGGTCTTCACTTCTCAGTGTAGCCCGCTCTGGACTTTCTTAGTGGTCTCCCTTCCAAGCCCTAAGCAGTCATGATCCTGCTTTAGTTTCTCGTGCTTAAGTTTTGCTACGGGTTGCTGTCTATCTGGAGATAGGATAAGTCCAGATTTTACACAGATGTTGCCTTTCCAAATAGGCTGAGAATAGAGAATTTCAGGCTTTCCCCTGTAACGTGAACCCTGGTTTGATGGGGAGGGTGGTGCCCAACCTTTAACCTTTCCCACTCCAATACAGGTAGTCCTCGACTTACGGCCTTACAATTTATTTTTATTTTTATTTGATTTATATGCCGCCCTTCTCCGGAGACTCAGGGCGGCTTACAATGCGTTAAGCAATAGCCTTCATACTTTTGTATATTTATACAAAGTCAGCTTATTGCCCCCACAAACTGGGTCCTCATTTAACCTACCTTAGAAAGGATGGAAGGCTGAGTCAACCTTGAGCCTGGTGGGATTCGAACTTACAGTAATTGCAGACAGCTGGTGTTAATCACAATGCTTTTAGTCTGCTGAGCCACCAGGCCCACAATTGAAGGCCCAACATTTTTGTTTCTAAGTGAAACAGTTGTTAAGTGACTTTTGCCCCATTCTATGACCTTTCTTTCTTGCCACCGTTGTTAAGTGAATCACTGCAGTTGTTAAGTTAGTAACACGGTTGTTAAGTGAATCTGGGCTTCCCCGTGGACTTTGCTTGTCAGAAGGTCACAAAAGGGGATCCCGTGGACCTTGGGACACTGCGACCGTCATAAATATGAATCAGCTGCCAAGCATCTGAATTTTGATCTGGGGAAATGCTACAATGGTCGCAAGTATGAAAAACGGTCATAAGTCACCTTTTTTCCCCCACTGCCGTTGTAACTTTGAACGGTCGCTAAACGAATTGTTGTAAGTTGAGGACTACCTGGGGATGGTTTAATAAGTACCTTCCCTGCTAAGGTCACGGCATCAAACGGTAGCATGTCGGACTGACCGTGTCCTGTAGCCATCCAGTTTTTTCCCAAACATCTGGCTGCCAAGGTTGATGGATTTACGAAGCACCTTTGGAGAAAAGCCACAGCTAATTTATGGCTTTGAAAGCTCTAGTTCAGACATGGGTGTGTGTGAGAGAATAAAAGAGAGAGAGAGAGAGAGAGAGAGAGGGAGAGACTCTGCTTGTATGTTACTTTGCAGGCTGCAAAAGTGGAGATTTAAAAAAGGCCAGAAGAAATAAAACAAAGGTATGATTTGCAGAAATTAAACCCGCGGTAATAACACACACACACACACACACACACACACACACACACACACACACAAAATTTGTGGCCTTCTCGCTTTCTCTTCCTGAAATAATTTCACGGGGTTGCAATTGCTTTAAAACTTGGCAAGTCCCTCCGACCCTTTGCGGTTGCTGTTTTGATGTTTGCGTAACAGGCTCTGAAATCGTGGCAATTGGCAGTACAGTTTCATGGACTTGGCACGTGCTGGCCCTGCCTCCTATGCCAATGGGAACGAAAAGTGTGGTTTGCTTCTGTAATTGGTGATAACTGAAAAGATCTCGAGGCTGAAGGAGGAAAGCGACACGTTTGACCGCATTGTTACAGTTATATTGCATTGCTTAAATCATGTTCAGGCCTGCGGGCCACAGATGACGATGAAACATGTATTCCTTTGGTAGAAATTGACCTGAGCTTTTTTTCTTTTGGTATGTCTGTTTGCGATGACGTGTTGCAATCATGCTTAGGACCTTTCCAATTATCATGTGAAGTGTGAATGGAATGGAATGGAATGGAATGGAATGGAATGGAATGGAATGGAATGGAATGGAATAGAATAGAATAGAATAGAATAGAATAGAATAGAATAGAATAGA
>WNWU01000044.1:4286672-4301433 GCA_012654045.1 Ptyas mucosa
GAATAGAATAGAATAGAATAGAATAGAATAGAATAGAATAGAATAGAATAGAATAGAATAGAATAGAATAGAATAGAATAGAATAGAATTCTTTATTGGCCAAGTGTGATTGGACACACAAGGAATTTGTCTGTGGTGCATACACTCCCGGTGTACATAAAAGACAAGATACATTAGTCAAGAATCATAAGGTACAAGACTTAACGATAGTCATAGGGAACAAATAAGCAATCAAATCATACTAGGAAACAATATCAATATAAATCGTAAGGATACAAGCAACAAAGTTACAGTCATGCAGTCGTAAGTGGGAGGAGATGGGTGATAGAAACGATGAGAAGATACACTGTCAAAATAGTAAATATTTTGAAAGTGTTGAGGGAATTATTTATTTAGCAGAGTGATGGCGTTCGGGGGAAAAAACTGTCCTTGTGTCTAGTTGTTCTGGTGTGCAGTGCTCTATAGCGTCATTTCGAGGGTAGGAGTTGAAACAGTTTATGTCCAGGATGTGAGGGGTCTGTTATTGGTGTGTCGGAGATGGGGATTGTGGAGATAGATGGCTGTGGTTTCCTTTCAAACCTGCAGTAAAACACGTTCAGGTCATCTGCCAGTTGTTGATTTTCTTCAACCTGGGAAGGCTTAATTAATCAACTAACAGAGTTGGAAGGAACCTTGGAGGTCTTCTAATCCAAACCCTTGCTCAGGAAGGAAACATCATACCATTCCAAACAAATAGCTTTCTAATCTCTTCTTAAAAATCTCCAGTGATGAAGTACCCCCAGCTTCTGGAAGCAAGCCATTCTATTGGTTAATTGCTCTCACTGTCAGGAAATTTCTTTTTATTTCTTAGTTGGTTCTCTCCTTGATTACTTTCCATCCATTGCTACTTCTTCTGCCTTCAAATGCTTTGGAGAAAGGTTGACCACCCTCTTCCTGTTGACTATTAGATATTCCTGATGATGATTAGGGGACTGGAGGCTAAAATATATGAAGAACGGTTACAGGAACTGGGCATGGCTAGTCTAGTGAAGAGAAAGATCAGGGGAGACATGATAGTATGATAGTTCCAATATTTGAGGGGCTGCCACAGAGACGAGGGGGGTCAGATTATTTTCCGAAGCACCTGAAGGCCAGACAAGGAACAATTGATGGAAACTGATCAAGGAGAGATTCAACCTAGAAATAAGGAGAAATTTTCTGATGGAACAGATCAATCCATGGAACAATCAATCCATGGAACAATCAACCCATGGAACAGAAGTTGCCTTCAGAAGTTGTGGGAGCTTCATCCCTGGAAGCTTTCAAGAAGAGACAACTGCCATCTGTCAGAAATGGGGTAGGGTCTCCTGCTTGGTTGGACTAGATGACCTACAAGGTCCCTTCCAACTCTGTTATTCTGTTATGTTCCTTGTGGCAGCCCCTCAAATATTAGAAGACTGTTATGTCGTGTCATTAGACATAACTAGATACACCCAATTCCTGCAAATGTCCTTTGAATGTTTTAGCCTCCACTCCCTAAGAGGTTCTCCATTTTGGGGGGGATTAGGGAGGGAGATCCCCACCTTTAGAAAAACGCTTAAAGAACTGGATGTTCTCCCTGGTCTTGAGGCTGGGACAGATAGGGCCCCTTGGATGTGTTTGTTATTTTTGTCTTCTGTTTGTATATTCAACTCAGATTTCACTTTGTTTGGGTTTGAATTGCCTTTTATCTTATATAATTTGCAAATTGCCCAGAGCTGGAGTTGAGTGATGTCAAAGTTGAATCCAAATTTAAATAAATAAAACCAGCTAACTTGTCAACCAGCTAACTCACTTGCCGTCTGCCTAGCTAATTTGTTAACTAGTTTTGCATCCTACCCCAGATTTTTCCCACGTGAACAAAACATACACTCCAGTTGGGTCTCTGTAAACCAGCAGGATAACTGGTGATCTGACTTTTCCATTTCAAAGACAAACTTCTGCTGCTTGTTATGGTGAAGAAGGTGCCATCTATGAACTTCTCTGTTCCTACTCCCTTTTTACTTACACCTTTGGTATGACACACACACTTCTGAAAGACAAGTTATTCCATTGGTTAATTGCTCTCACCGTTAGGAAATTTCTCCTTAGTTCTAGGTGGCTTTTCTCCTTAATTAGTTTCTATCCATGTTGTCAAGATTGTCTACTGGGACAATTTCTTCTCTGAGTCCTTTGAAGCTCCTGCTTGTGTCATCGGTGATGGTATCAAGCCACGAGCCGTGGTGGCGCAGTGGTTAGAGTGCAGTACTGCAGACTACTTCTACTGACTGCCGGCTGCCTGCAATTTGGGCAGTTCAAATCTCACCAGGCTCAAGGTTGACTCAGCCTTCCCTCCTTCCGAGGTGGGTAAAATGAGGACTCAGATTGTTGGGGGCAATAGACTGACTTTGTAAACCGCTTAGAGAGGGCTGTAAAAGCACTGTAAAGTCTAAGTGCTATTGCTGTCTAGTCTTCTGCTGGCCTGTCCTTTGACTGCCTTTGATTTTTCCTGCGTCAGGGTTTCCTTTCCTTCGCATCATTTGCCCAGAATATTTAAGCTTTAGCTCAGTTATCAGTGCTTTCAGAAGCGGTCTGGATTTATTTCATTTACTGCTCTCGACTTCTTAGGGATCCAAGACATTTTTAGCAATTTTCTCCAGCACTACGCTTCAAAGGAATCCATTTTTCTTCATCCAGTCTTTCTGATGGTCCAGCATTCACACCTAAATGTTGCCCTTTGGAAGGCGGTGCTTTAACCCTGCCAACTCTCGCTGGCAGCATGATGATTATATTAATCATTTCTAATAAACACTTGGCTGTAAGCAAGATGGTGAAAGTAGGAAGATCAGGGGCGCAGACCTCCCACAAAGAATGCAACCTTCCTGTAGGTTGAAAACCTTTCTGAACATCTAGGCTTTGTCAGGAATGTTTTCAGAGCCCTGCAATTTCTGGAGAGGTTACATGTTCTCCCCCCAGGCCATCATACCCAAGGACTGTGCTGGTGGGTACCATGGGACAAGTTGTCCACTTCTGGAAAACAACGCCGTAAGAGAGGCTGTTCAAATTTAGAAGGTACTATGAGTCAGTATGGGACGCGGTGGCACAGTGGGTAAGATGCTGAGCTTGTTGATCGAAAGTTCGGCACTTCAGCGGTTCGAATCCCTAGCGCTGCGTAACAGGGTGAGCTCCCGTTCCTTGTCCCAGCTTTCGCCAACCTAGCAGTTCGAAAGCACCTAAAAAATGCAAGTAGAAAAATAGGGACCACCTTTAGTGGGAAGGGAACAGCGTTCCGTGTGCCTTTGGCGTTTAGTCATGCCAGCCACATGACCACGGAGACGTCGTCGGACAGCGCTGGCTCTTCAGCTTTGAAACAGAGATGAGCACCGCCCCCTAGAGTCAGGAATGACTAGCACATATGTGTGAGGGGAACCTTTACCTTTACCTTATGAGTCAGAGTTCAATATTTTTGGAAGAATAAATGTTGAAAGAGTCTTTTTAAAAAATGAGAGCATTTGAGGCTGGGTTGGAAATGTTGGGGGGGGGCGGGGTCAGGAATTTGAACAATGCCACCCTATTGTTCCTGGTGACCACAGACAGCTTGGCTTCAACCAACACAGTTCTTTGTGATATTAAGCCTTTGCCCAATGAAGAGCCATACCTGATGTACTTCCGTCTGCTCCTGTTGATCCCGCAGGTTTGTTTGGAATGCTGGTGCCTCTCCCAAACAGAGCAAGGGCTTGTGCATATAATATAATATTACCAGTGCAATAAAAACATTTCTTGAGAAATAGGGTGGCCCTGAAACCACAGGGAATTCTTGACGCTGTGCCATTCAAGACTTTGTACTACCTGGATGATACCACGGGCTTCACCTGGCTACTGAATTGACATCTTTTCTGTTACCGATAGAAGAGAAATATAGCTCACTGTTGAAGTGTGGGGCTCTTGCAAATGTAAAATTTGTTACTGTGGGCATGGCTTGGTGGGGGTAATGTGACTGGGTGGGCGTGGCCAACTTTTTTTAAAAAAAAACTTTTCAAAGCATTTTTTCTAATGCTTTGAAAAGCCTCTCTGCTGATCAGGCAACTCAGCTGCGATCGTCAGAGACTTTTCAAAGCATTTTTTTTACCACCTCTTCGGCTAAGAGGTTGCAGAAAAAAATGCTTTTAAAAGCCTTTGATGATCTCAGCTGAGCCGCGCGATCATCAGAGGCCTTTTTTTTTTTTTACTTTTAAAAGCATTTTTTCGTCGGAAGAGGTTGTAGAAAAAATGCTTTTAAAAGTCAAAAAAAGAAAAAGCCTCTGATGATCGTGCGGCTCAGCTGTGCATGGTAGGTGGGGGGTGCAGGGATTTTTGCTACCGGTTCTCCGAACCACCCGCCGCCATCGCTACCGGATGGGCGATCCGTCCGAACCGGGAGCATTTCACCCCAGGGCTCTTGATGTTAACAGAATAACAGAGTTGGAAGGGACCTTGGAGGTCTCCTAATCCAATCTCCTGCTCAAGCAGGAGATTCTATACCAGTGATGGCTAACCTTTTTGCCATCGCGTGCCAAAAGCGGGGAGAGTGCAGGGTGGTCGCGCGCACGCGCACGTGCCCACACCCATAATTCTATGCGCCCTGCCCCCCCATGCATGTGCGTGTGACCACCCCGTGACCACCCCGTGCTCCCCCTGCTTTTGGCATGTGATGGCACGGTGGACCCGGTAGGCCCATTTTTTTTGCCCTCCCAAGGGTCCAGAAGCTTTCTAGGAGCCCGGGGAAGGTGAAAACAACCTGCCGCACCCCTGCAGAGGCCGGAAACAGCCCATTTGTTGACTTCAGGTGGGCCCAGAAGGCCCGAAAATCAGCTGGCCAGCACATGCATGCGTGCTGGAGCTCAGCTAGGGCAACGCTCGCGTGCCTACCAATATGGCTCTGCGTGCCACAGGTTCGCCATGACGGCTCTATACCATTCTGCACAAATGACTGTTCAGTCTCTTCTTGAAAATCTCCAGTAATGGAGCATCCACAACTTCTGAAGGCAAGTCCCCAGAGGTGCTTTTTCAAAAGGCAACTGGACTTTGTTTTTCCTTGAAGATGTTTTGCTTTTCATCCAAGAACCTTCTTCCATTCTTCAGCAAGCCATGCCGCTGGTTGATTGTTCTCACTGTTAGGAAATTCCTCCTTAGTTCTAGGTTGCTTCTCTCCTTGATTAGTTTCCATCCATTGCTTCTTGACCTGCCTTCAGATACTTTGGAGAATAGTTCTTCTTTGTGGCAGCCCCTAAATATTGGTACGCAGCTATCATGTCACCCCTAGTCCTTCTTTTCGTTAGACTAATGCTGGGAACGACTGAGGGCAAAAGAAGAAAGGGACGACAGAGAAGGAGGTGGCTGTCAGAGTCACTGAAGCAGTTGGCGTGAGCTTAAATGGACTCCAGAGGATGGTAGGGGACAGGAAGGCCTGGAGGAACGTTGTCCATGGGGTCACGATGGGTCGGACACGACTTCGCAACTAACAATAACAAACTGCAACCGTACTTCATATGCTTTAGCCTCCAGTCCCCTCATCATCTTTGTTGCTCTTCTCGGCACAAAGACCCTTTATTTTTCCAGGGTTTGCATGGTGCATTGAATCACAAATTAATCAACCATGGTTAAGATTAACCCAGGCTGCAAGTGCAGTCGTGGCAATTTTCACCCTTGTAGATAATGCACAAGTGCAAAGACAAGCCGCATCTGAATTCCTCAGGAGTTTCCAACTTGAGGCAAGCATCTTTCTCATCCCCTCTTCCTCTGCTACCCACCTTCTTAGCATTTTTGGTTGACCGGACACTGTACTGAAACTGTTTGCTTAGGAGAGGTGAATTTCCTTCAGATCAGCCTGTTGCATAATAAGTGTTTATGATCAAGTTACGCCTCTAGGGTGAAATGTTTTGTAAGGAAATTAGTTTTTCTCAAGAACCGGCTGTGGTGGAAGGTTGCACCATTCATATCTTCTGGGCTGGTGTTTTTCAACCTTGGCAACTTTTAAAATGTGTGAACTTCAACTCCCAGAATTCCCCAGCCAGCATGCTTAAAACTGCCAAGGTTGAGAAAAAAACCCCCACTGGTTTACTGTCCTTGCATCCTGGGGGAGGAAGAGTTGCATTGCTGCAGAACGTCTGAATCTGAAGTTCAGATAAACATTGTTGGGCTTGTTATATGAATCTGCCTATAATAATAATAATAACAACAACAGTAACAATAACAACAACAACCAAGTACCTTCTTAAAATATATGATGTTCCGAGTAGCACAGTTTTTTGCAATTCCGCTGGTGTTATTGCAGGAAACTGCAATTTCTTGATGTGTTTTGTAAAATTCTTGGACACGGTACCAAGTGCCCCGATGACAATGGGTATCACGGTTACATGGTTCACCCATAGCCGTGTAGTTTCGATGGCCAGGTCGCGATATTTTGTGATTTTTTTCCAGTTGTTTTTCTTCAACTCTGGCATCTCCTGGTACCACGGTGTCAATAAATTGTACGTTTTGGTTTTCGACAACTGTGATATCTGGCATGTTGTGTTCCAAATGAACGATCTGTCTGTATTCGAAAGTCCCACAAGATCTTCACCTTCTCATTTTCTATATCTATAACTTTTTCCACTTTATGTTCCCATGACTTTTTGGTTACAGGTAAGTTGTATTTTTATTTATTTATTTATTGATATGGGTTGCTGCCAGAGTCCTAAGTATCAACCAAGTACCTTCTTAGAATATATGATGTTCCAAGTAGCGCAGTTTTTTGCAGTTTCGCTGGTGTTATTGTAGGAAGCTGCAATTTCTTGATCTGTTTTGTAAAATTCTTGGACATGGTACCAAGTGCCACGATGACAATGGGTATCACTCTTACATGTTTCATCCATAACCGTATAGTTTTGATGGCCAGGTTGCGACATTTCGTGATTTTTTCCAGTTTTTTTTCTTTGATTCTGGCATCTCCTGGTACAGCAATATCAATAAACTTTGGCCCTCAACAACCATGATGTCTGGCGTGTTATGTTCCAAATGTATTTGAAAGTCCCACAAGATCTTCACTTTTCAATAACTTTTTCTACTTTGTGTTCCCATGACTTTTCGGATACAGGTATGTCGTATTTTTACATAATGACCAGTGGACTAATTTAGCAACTCCATCGTGTCTAGCTTTCTAATCAATTTGTGCAATTTTGTTGCAATCATGTATTAAGTGTGAAACAGTTTCAACTTTGTTGTTGCAAAGTTTGCAGTTTGGATTGGGTGGATTTTTGTATCTTCGCTTTGAAGGCCTTAGTTTGTAGTGCTTGTTCTTGAGCGGGGAGTATTAAACCTTCCGTTTCTTTCTTGCTGGTTCCTCTCTTAAACCATGCCCTTGTCAAATTGTTATCACATTTTCCTTCAATGTTTTTCAAGTGCTGTCCATGCAGAGCTTTGGTTTTCCATCCATTTAATCTGTCATTCAGCTGTTTTTCCTTATATTCTGCCTTTGTTTCTGTTGTTTTTATAATGTTCTCCATTTTCACAGCCTGCAGCAATCTTTCTGTGCTTTGGTTCACATGAGCATTCAAACTTTGTTTTTCTTCTTCTACAGTTTGATGGATTTGCAATAGCCCTCTGCCTCCTATTCTTCTTGGCAGGTACAACCTGTCGATGTCACTTCATGGATGTAAAGCGTGGTACATATTCAAAAGTTTGCACGTTTTCCGGTCCAGGTTTTCCAGTTCAGCCACAGTCCAGTTGATGATTCCAGCTGGGTGGCGTATCAACTCCCACAATTCTCTTAGTCAGCATGCTGGCTGGGAAATTCCACACATCTTAAAAAGTTGCTAAGTCCGGTAACACTGAATAAAAAATTATTTATTGGGTGGTTGCAAAAGGAGCAGTGGGGACCAAATGTTCCATCAGAGAGAAGATCAGCCTCCAGTTTTATGTTCTCTTAACCTCACGTAGGTTGAGAACCAAAAGCAAGCGCTTCTGAGAAAAATAGGTTGATCATAGTTAGAAGAGAAAGATAGTGAAGCAACCTCACAGCAGATCCTTAGATAACTCACAGCACTTTGATTTATCAAGGGAAACCAAGTGGCAAAAGATCTAAAGCCCACTGAAAAGACGTTTGCGCTATCCAGTAGTGATTTCCAGATAATATTCGAAGGAAGTTCCCTGTAGAGTGAATTGGAGTAAAATTAGCAATAATTTTAAGTCGTGTCACTAGTTGTTTTACGGCCAAATCACCAGCAACAGTGCTTTCACTGTCCTCTGCGGTGGTCAGATCAGTTCTGGGCCCAACATTTAAAACTGGAATGCTGATGAGCCACTAGGAGGCAAGCCTGACAGCGTAGTCGTGCTTTGATGGCGAAAAAAGATGTTTTGAGTTGCATTTGTGAGTGCATATAAATGGATTTCTGCCATGTTTGCAATGGTGTGGAATGGAATACCCTGTCTGGAATGGTATAGGGTCTCCTGCTTGAGCAGGGGGGGGGGGGGGTTGGATTAGAAGACCTCCAAGGCCTGGTGGTCTGTGGACCACTGGTGGTCTGTGAGAAAATTTTGCTGGTCCGCAGAAAAATTATTTGCATTTTTTATATTGCACTAAATCAGAGATCCTCAAATTACCACCCCTGGGCTGGATATGTGCAATGAACGTTTGTGTTGCTGCAGAGAGTCTCCCCTTTCGGGGTCTTTTTGTGCAGGTCGGAGGGGGGCAGAAATTCTGACTTGGGATCTGCTTTGGCCGCCTGGTGCAGGGCTTTGGGTGAAGGCTGGAGGGAAGAGCCGCTGGTGGCAAAGAGCTAGAGGACCTCGTTCCAGTGGGACTGCATCATGGCCTGGAACTGGCTGACCATCTAAGTCCGCTGAGTCTTCAGATGCCGGTACTTGGCCTTGCACTCCCACAGGTCTTCCCTCTGCTTAGAAAGCCTAGTCCTCAGTGAGGTGCTTCTGCTGAGCCTCCTTCTTGGCCAGATCCAATTTGAACTGAGCCAGCTGTTTTGCCAACTCTTCCTCGTGGTGGCTGCTTAGCTCCAACAACTGCTTTCTGTAGGGGACCTAAGGAGCCCGGGTGGGGAGGCAAGAAGTGGCTGGGAGGGGAGGGGTGAGTAGAGGCCGGCGAGGCACCCCTTGACATGAGTGACATTGAGGTGGCCACAGCCACCCAGTCACATGACCACCTAGCCACGCTCACCCAGCCAGTCATTAGGCAGAAAATATTAGTGATCTGTGGGATTTAAAATTATGAATTTAGTGGTCCCTGAGGTCTGAAAGGTTGGGGACCCCTGCTCCAAGGTGTTTCCCAAGTCTGTTATTATATTACTCTGTTCTCCCTTAGACCCCAGGGAAACAACACACTACCCTGTTGGAAAATATACAGAGACTGAGGGAAGTAGAAACACTTAGCTTTGAGAAAGGAAACTAAAAGACTTCCACAGAAGAGAAAGTCAGGAGTGTCAGACCTAATAACAATCTGAAATTGCCCAAATGCAGATTTTGACTGAATGTTAGGAAAAGCTTCTTCGATCAAAGCTGTCTCCCACTGGAACCTGTTTCTGAACGAATTGGGGGTCTTCTGCATTTCGAGAGAAGTTCAATCTCCACCTTGGAGGAAGGTTTAATTTGGATTCTTGCATCAAACAGGTTGGCATCTTTCAATTGGCTGCCACAGAGAGGAGGGGGTCAAGCTATTTTCCAAGGCACCTGAAGGCCAGACAAGGAACAATGGATGGAAACTGACCAAGGAGAGATTCAACCTGGAAATAAGGAGGAATTTTCCGACAGTGAGAACAATCAACCCATGGAACAGAAGTTGCCTTCAGAAGTTGTGGGAGCTTCATCCCTGGAGGCTTTCAAAAAGAGACTGGACTGCCATCTGTCAGAAATGGTGTAGGGTCTCCTACTTGAGCAGTGGGGTTGGAGTAGATGACCTATGAGGTCCCATCCTACTCTGTTAATCTGTTAATTTTGTGATTCTTGATCAGAGAGAATATGTCCAACTGTGAGTTGGTTCAGAAGTGATGCTTAACCCTAGTCATCCTTGCTTGAATGTATGAATGCTCCTTCCTGCCCTTCATCTCCTAACCTGCTTCAGAAGCTTGCCTTGTTCAGGTGAAGCGCTGAACCATGCTTTATTATAAGACAAAAAGAGAACAGGTAAATATGAAGAAATGTGCTAAGTTAATACCAGATCATGTTTTGACAAAACATCTGGATCTGAATTGTCATTTGAGGATTAGATTTTTTTTTTTTGCATGGGTTAGATCAGTGTTTCTCTTTTTTTTTTTGTTATAATTTTTTTATTTTATTTTAGTACAAGTAATCCATCTTCTATTAAACCCAGATGTGTTATCTGGGTACAAATGTTTGTGCAATAACAGTTAAAATTTACGATCATATTCATTATTTAATCTATTCTTAGCTTATTGCCAATATATTAAATATCAAATACTTTACATCCTCTTCTTAATTTAGATCAGTTTCTCAACGATGGCAGCATTCAGATATGTGAACTTTTACCTCCCAGAATTTCTCAGTTAAATAACAGGGGATTAGGAGATGGAGGGCAGGAAGGCAAGAACCAAAGATCACTTATTCAAGAAGTGACAACTAGGATTTAAAGTATCACCTCTGAACCAAATCGAGGAAGTCAAAGTGGCTTGGGAATTCTGGGAATTGAAGTCCAGGCCAATTTGAGAAACACTGGATTATAATTTAACGGGGAGCCATTGTGGTGTAATGGTTCATAATAGACTGACCTGGGAGAAGTGAGTTGAAAATCACTGGATGACTTTGGGCCACACTTTCCCAACCCAGCCAACCTAAAAAATTGCTGTGGTGGTGGTCAGAGGTGCAGAAAAGATGGGAGCTTCCTAGGCAAGCCATTTTGAAGGAGAGAATCAAAGAATAACAGAATAACATAGTTGGAAGAGACCTTGGAGGTCTTCTAGTCTAATCTTCCGCTGAAGTGTTGGCGAACCTTTTTGGCACACGCAGGGGAGCACCAGAAACCGGAAGAGCAGTTCTCCGGCACGCATGTGTGCGTCGGGAAGCTGAGCTTCTGGTTTCCGGCGTGCACATGTGTGCTGGTTTCTGGTTTCTTTCTGTTTCTGGCATGCATGTGTGCGCGAAGACCAGCTGGCCAGTGTGCAACCCGAAAGAGCAGCGGGTGATGGCTAGTGGGCCCGGAGAGATGGATCTGTGTGCCACTTTCGGCACGTGTGCCATAGGTTTGCCATCACGGCCCTATACCATTTCATACAAATGGTTGTCCAATTTCTACTTAAAAACCTCCAATGTTGGAGCACCCACAACTTCTGCAGGCAAGTTGTTCCACTGATTAATTGTTCTAACTGTCAAGAAATTTCTCCTTAGTTCCAGGTTGCTTCTCTCACTGATTTGTTGTTGTTAGTTGAGAAATCATGTCTGACCCATTGTGACCTCATGGACAACGTTCCTCTGTGCTTTCCTGTCCTCTACCATCCCCCGGAGTCCATTTAAACTCACGCCGACTGCTTCAGTGACTCCATCCAGCCACCTCTTTCTCTGCCGTCCCCTTCTTCTTCTGCCCTCAATCGTTCCCAGCATTAGGCTCTTCTCCAGGGAGTCCTTCCTTCTCATTAGGTGGCCAAAATTTGCTCACTGATTAGTTTCTACCAATTGCTTCTTGTCTTGCCTTCTGGTGCTTTGGAGAATAGGTTGACCCCTTCTTTTTTATGGCAGCCCCTGAGATATTGGAAGAGTGCTATGATATCACCTGTGGTGACATACCCAATTCCTGCAACTGTTCCTCATAAGGCGAGATAGAAATCTCGCCAAGGGAGAAAAGGAAATTTCCAAATACTGTAAGGCACAGTTTCTTCCTTCAATTGTATGTTGTTATGTAATTATTTTCAATTATGGGCAGTTCAAATTGTAAACAATTCCATCTAGTTCCATAATACAGTCAAGTGTTGTGAAAACCATTTGTCGTTCAAGGCACATTAATTGCCACCCCGATCAAGCAAGGCTGCTGGCAGACAAGTTTCTGACTCCCAAATATTGGCTAACATTGTCTGCTTTTGCAGGGTAGGATTGTTTCAGCTGGAAGAGGAAAACATGTTTGATCTTGCAGATTATAGGAGTTGAGACAGAGGACGCTCTTAAAGCTTCTTTTAACTAACTTGATTATGCAAAACCTGGACTGGGTTCACAAATTCTTTGAACCATAATATTTGTTTTTTTAAAATATGATTTTGGGGTTAATGTAATCTCAGAATCCAGCTCTTAATGGTTGGTAAGATCTAAGGGAACGCTTTGTGTTTGCAAATGCAAACACAACATCCTGGAAAACCAGGATGAAGTCATAGATTAGCACAATCAACAGAAGAGGTCACCTTTTAATGCCCAAGACTCTAAGTTGGGTTTTATGAACCCAACCATGGTTTAATGCAATGGTTTAAACCATCTTCTCTCTCCTGCAATGGGATGGAAAATGCTCTCTTGATGAATATTAGAATACTGCATCCAATTTTGGTCACCACACTATAAAAAGGATGTTGAGACTCTAGAAAAAGTGCAGAGAAGAGCAACCAAGATGATTAGGGGACTGGAGGCTAAAACATATAAAGAACGGTTACAGGAACTTGGCATGGCTAGTCTAGTGAAGAGAAGGACCAGGGAAGACATGATAGCAGTCTTCCAATATTTGAGGGGCTGCCACAGAGAGGAGGAAGGGGGTCAAGCTGTTCTCCAAAGCACCTGAAGGCCAGACAAGGAACAATGGATGGAAATTGACCAAGGAGAGATTCAACCTGCAAATAAGGAGAAATTTTCTGACAGTGAGAGCAATCAACCCATGGAACAGAAGTTGCCTTCGGAAGTTGTGGGAGCTTCATCCCTGGAGGCTTTCAAGAAGAGACTGGACTGCAATGGTGTAGGGTCTCCTGCTTGGACAGGGGGTTGGACTAGATGATCTACAAGGTCCCTTCCAACTCTGTTAATCTAATCTAAATGTCCTTTGGTGGATATGAAGGACTATAGTGCTGTCTTCTGGATTCTTAACTGATATTTGGTCTCATCCCGAGTTGCTCATAGTTTGCTCCTGATTCTCAGTGAATCCTTTTTGTTTTCTGCAGTCCATGCCACCCAAGATAGCAGGAAAGAAACTTATTCTCCATTGGTCTCCAAGCTGTTTAGTGGATTTAATTAATCAGTGGGACAACTTGCCACTAGAAATTGTGAGTGCTCCAACACTGGAAGTTTTTAAGAAGATATTGGATAACCATTTGTCTGAAGTGGTGTAGGGTTTCCTACCTGGGCAGGGGGTTGGACTAGAAGATCTCCAAAGTCCCTTCCAAGCTTTGTTATTCCATTCTATTCTAGATCGATGCAAAGGAGAGAAGAGAGGTTAATCCTCAAATCATGGGAACAGAAGTCCCAAAGAATCCCAAAGATTGCTGAGAATCTAGGAAAGAGTTGAATCACTTTCTCTCCTCCCATTATTAAAAATTACTCTCTGTAGGAAGTGTTTTGAGGGAAGATTATCTACTCATACCTGTTTCCTTATTCCTTTTCCAAATACCTTTTTGACAGCTTTCTGCAGTTTTGGGGTCATGTGCTGAACCTTTGACTTTGATCTTGTATGTGGACAATATTATACAGGCAGTCCTTGGCTTACATCAGTTCCTTTAGTGACGGCACTGAAAAAGTGACTTATGTCTGTTTCCCACAGTTACGACCTCTGCAGCATCCCCACAGTCCTGCGATCAAAATTCAGACGCTTTGCAATTGGTTCATATTTACGACGGTCGCCGTGTCCCAAGGTCACGCGATCCCCTTTTTGCGACCTTCTGACAAGCAAAGTCAATGGGGGGGGGAATCCAGAGTCACTTAACAACCGTGTTACTAACCTATCCACTGCCGTGATTCACTTAACAATGGTGGCAAGACAGGTTGTAAAATGCGGCAAAAACTCGCTTAACAAATGTCTCGCTGAAAAAGAGAAATTTTGGGCTCAATTGTGGTCATAAGTCAAGGACTGCCTGTACTCTTTCGAAGCACCAAATCTGATTTAAAGATAAAAAATGTCAGGAAGAGCAAGAGTTCCTTAATTTTATCATCCATAACATATAACGTCTGAATTATGGAGTCTGTCATCTGCACCTCTATAACTGTCTGGTTTGGTTCTGCAACCCAACAAGACAGACACCGACTTCAGAGGATGATTAGAACTGCAGAAAAAACAATGGCTACCAACTTGCCTTCCATTGAGGACCTGTATACTGCAAGAGTCAAAAAGAGGGCTGGGAAAATATTTACAGAGCCCTCACATCCTGGACATAAACGGTTTCGGTTTCAGCTCTTACCCTCAAAATGACGCTATAGAGCACTGCACACTAGAACAACTAGACACAAGAACAGTTTTTTCCCGAACACCATGACTCTGCTAAAGAAATAATTCCCTCAACACTGTCAAACTATTTACTAAGTCTGCACTATTAATCTTCTCATCGTTCCCACCACCCATTTCCTTCCATTTATGACTGTATGTCTGTAACTTTGTTGCTTGTATCCTTATGTTTTATATTGATATTGTTTCCTGATTGTTTATTTGTAACCTATGACTATCATTAAGTGTTGTACCTTATGATTCTTGACGAATGTATCTTTTCTTTTATATACACTGAGAGCATATGCACCAAGACAAATTCCTTCTGTGTCTAATTACACTTGGCCAATAAAAAATTCTATTCTATTCTATTCTATTCTATTCTATTCTATTCTATTCTAT
>WNWU01000044.1:4301443-4311791 GCA_012654045.1 Ptyas mucosa
TCTATTCTATTCTATTCTATTCTATTCTATTCTATTCTATTCTATTCATAGTTAATCACCGAACTGTGGGCTAAGTTATGTGCTATGAAGTTGGATATTTCTAAATTAGTATTTCTATCAGGACATTCAAAGATCTCCTGCCTTCTTCTGTTGGTTTAAAGCTATCTTTGCATAGCTCAAGTGACAAATTCCGGATGACTCATTTTTTTTTTCTGAAGAAAAAACTTCCCTCCAGGTGCCTTTCTTGCAACATTGGTCTAAAATCCATTGTAGGGAGGAAATATCTGGATTATTTAGAAGGCAGACTGTGGGCAAATCTTAACTTGACTGAGCGTGCTCTTTGCCAGTATCCTAGTTAAGCTGAGGTCAGGATCAGTCATATAAAACAAACTATAACCCAGGGGGTGAAATTAACATTCTGCTTTGCACCATGACATTTTAAGATTATTACATCTTAAATTCTTCCCCTTTTTAATGTTCTCCTCATTGCCACCCCCCACCAAAATTTTTTCCCCTCTTCCACACTGTTTCCTTGTGTGCCATGTTTTCTGGATCACGGACCTCGCTGACAGGTTTATTTTAATGCTGGTATTTGTAAGTCACTAACTGGGCCTTTCTGGTGCGTTTTTATTCTGTAATAAAAATATCTCAAATAGCAACCCTGTACTTGAAAGAGAAAATATATGTGAGCAGGAATGTTTGCATTTTATGTAGATCAGGGGTGTCAAACTCAAGGCCCGGGGACTGGATCCAGCACACACGGTGCTTAGATCTGGCCCACTGGGCTGCCCTGGAAACAATGAAGGACCGGCCTGTGGTGCCTCTGCCAGTGATAACAGCACTCCCAAGGTCCATTTTCTCTGGCAGAGGGTTGCAGGAGGCCGTTGCAGCTGAAAACGACCCTTGGGAGTTCATTTGGGAGGAGCCTTGGTGGCGCAGCAGACTAAAGTGCTGTTAAATAGCACCAGCTGTCTGCAATTACTGCGAGTTCGAATCTCACCAGGCTCAAGGTTGACTCAGCCTTCCATCCTTTCTAAGGTGGGTAAAATGAGGACCCGGTTTGTGGGGGCAATAAGCTGACTTTGTATAAATATACAAAAGTATGAAGGCTATTGCTTAACGCATTGTAAGCTGCCCTGAGTCTCCGGAGAAGGGCGGCATATAAATCGAACCAATAAATAAATAAATTTTCTCTGGCAGTGGGCTTGGAGCATCACCGGCGCCCCCAACACGAGTGACGTCGAACTGGCCACACCCATCTTGGCCGCGCCCACTCCGGCCCCACCAGATCAAACACAACCCTGATGTGGCCCTCAATGAAATCGAGTTTAACACTCCTGATGTAGATGATTCATTTTCCCTCCCAATTGTTCTGCGAAGGCTTGGCTGACAAACAAGCAGCAGAAACTGCACACAATGCGGCACGACAAAATAGTTTTCACAGGTAGAGTACAACCAGTCCCAAACGTCAATTATTTTTCATAAGAAACTTGGTAGGGTTGTTTCTTTGTCTTTCAGTAAAAAGAGAAGTAGACGTAACTTCTTTCGCAACTCTTTCAACCACTTTCCGGAGACACGGGGCCAAACTGAAAGTTGCTTTCTAATGAGAAGAAAAGTAGACAAACTTCCGTTAGAAAGCAAAATTTCAATTTGAACAGCAGTGTCTTTGGAAGGAGGTGGAAGGAGTTGTGTTGGCTGTGCCCTAGGTTTTCTTAGTGCAGTGTTTCTCAACCTTGGCCGGTGGACGATGTGTGGACTTCAACTCCCAGAATTCCCCAGCCAGCAGAGCTGGCTGGGGAATTCTAGGAGTTGAAGTCCACACATCGTCCACCGGCCAAGGTTGAGAAACACTGCCTTAGTGTAATGTGTTGACTTTGATTTGAGAGATTCTGGTCCATGTCTTCTCTGATGTCCAAGTCTGTAGGAGAACAGCAAACAGAGCTAGGGGTGGAGTTAAGTGTGATAGCAGTTTGAAGTCATTATGTTGTCACAAACAATCTTAAGTCCAATTCAGTGCTGTAGTTGACTACATTTTTGTGTGTAGGCTTGAGCGATAAATCTGTTTTGAATTGCAACTTGACATATGGTCCTGATCCCTTGCACCTGATACCCGAGTAGTTACATTCGCCTCCCAAGTAGGATGATGTGAGGATACAGATAGGATAGGATACAAGCGGGATACAAGTTGGAGACAATGTGAGCTTCTGAAGAAAAAGCGAGATATAACTCTTAACAAATGATAAAAATAAATGAAGATTACTAAGAATATGTTGCAGTCCAGAAACACTGTCCAATTTTACTTGTTTTACTTAAAGGCTAGCTCAGGGATCGGCAACCTTAAACATTCAAAGAGCCACAAAGCCTAACCGGAAGCCCCCCATTAAAATCTGGAGCCGACCAGAAGTCCAGTTCCCCCACCATAGAGTCTCCTCCTAGCATGGCATCCTTTTTCCTCTACCTGTCCTAACCAAAAGCCCTATCAATTGAAGAGCCGACTAGTGACAGGGAGCTGCAGCAGAGGGATGAAAGAGCCACATGCGGTTCCAGAGCCACAGGTTGCCGACCCCTGGGCTAGCTGGTTTATTACTGAACTCGCCGCCCAACCCAGAATGCAATTTGAAAGACAGGTAGAACTCTTTTACGTTTTCAATTTCTAACTTATTTCTTCTTTCCCAGTCTTGATAATGCTCATTTGAAGAATCAGTGACCAGTCCTGGGGTGAAATGCAGCATTTTGATTTCTTGCAAGTGGTTTGGAGAGGAGAAGAGGAGGAAGTGGTTGAGGGACATCTCTTTGCCCCTTGAAAATATCAGGAAGCAAAGGGAAAAAAAACACCACCAGGTGTTATGGATCACAGTGTAATTTGATGCATTTGGGAACAGGATGTGTGGAAATAGGCAGAGTTATTTCCTCATGGCTGCAGATTAATAGAAATTGGGTGCAAAGTTTCAAAGTGGATAACTCCAGTGGGGTGGGGAGATAAAAGGTTAAAGAAAAGAAAAAGAAAAGAGGAAATAGCATGTTTTCTATGAAAAAAGCAACATTTTTGACCCGAGTTTGGGGCAAATGGGATTCAGAGTTAAGCCATGTGTGATGATCTTGACAGCTGAAGAAAAGAGAAGAACAAAAACTGCAGATTCATCAATGGGTTCAATTTAACTCTAGATGAAACTTGTTTTTTCTTTTAAAAAAAATGCATTGAAGAATGAATTGTTTAACCTTGGGGAGGTCTACAGAGAAAATTCAAAGCTGGTGTGGATCTAAATCTGAGAAGTAAAAAAAAAATAATAACCCGAGGTTGTGAAACCCCTTTGTTATATAGCCTTATTTTATCAAAGTCAGTTTGGTTTGGGGACGCAGATGGGACTTTGCTATTTCATTTATTTATTTATATTTGTCAAGCATATATAAGAAATATATAAGTATAAACATGATTATGAATGCAGGAAATGGGTACGAATAAATGGGGAGAGTAGGACAGGGATGGTAGGCATGCTGGTGCGCTTATGCACGCCCCTTACAGACCCCTTAGGAATGGGGTGAGGTCAACAGTAGACAGTCTAAGGTTAAACTTTTGGGGAAATAACCACAGAGTCAGGTAGTGCATTCCAGGCATTGACCACTCTGTTGCTGAAGTCGTATTTCCTGCAATCGACTTTGGTGCGGTTTACCTTAAGTTTGTATCTATTGTTTGCTCGTGTATTATTGTGATTGAAGCTGAAGTAGTTATTGATAGGTAGGGCATTGTAGCGGATAATTTTGTGTACTACAATTAGGTCAGACAGAAGGCGGCATAGTTCTAAGTTGTCTAAGCCCAAAATTTCAAGTCTAGTGGTATAAGGTATTCTGTTGCGAGCAGAGGATTTGGAGGACTCTTGAGATATCTCTGGACTCGTTCAACTGTATTCTGATATGCAGTGTGGGTTCCAGGCAGGTGAGAATTGGTCTAGCAAAGGTTTTGTATGCCCTAGTTTGCAGTACAATATTACCAGAGAAGAAGCTTCGCAAGATTTCTCTTGGGTTTTGTTTCTCGATACAGATGTGAGAGAACCAGCATCTGTTATCTGAAGCTGTCCTTGACTTAAACATTTGCTTTAAGTGCAGAGCAAGGAGGGATGCCTAGGTGAAACATTTCAACCATTCTCAGATCATGACAAAGCCTTGTTTGCAAATTTCCTTCCATGTCTATTATTCCCTGGTTGGACATCCTTCCTTTCCCAGATCTAAAGCAGCTTTGGGGTTCTGAAGGTCATACCTGATGGCCGACTCTACTTGTACCATTGCTAAAAAAAATTCACTTATTTTTCAATAAACTGATAAGAAGCTCTCTCAGCAATGTGAGTTACGATAATAAGAGCCTGACTTTCAGTTTGTAGAGAACATTCCTCTCTTCAATGGAATTTCTCCATTTGAAGGCCTGCCAGAATGAAGTGTTTTTAAAGAGAGAGGAATAGTGAGGATTTTGGCATTGATTACCTACAGTTTGGGCAACAGGTATGACAGGCAATCACTCATCCAGCCATGTTTTTCCCTATTTTTTTTTCTTATCTTCCCATATCACTTTGTATGCTTTATATTCATATCAGTGATTGAATAATTAAGAGCACAATTTGTATGTAGCTTGCAAACAGATGCAAATTTACCAATGCTTTGGCCTCTCTTTTGGACATCTGGCTGTCAAATTTCAAAATAAAGTTGTTGTTGATTTGGATTGGGTATATGCGTTTTAAAGAATTGTCTTCCCCCATGTCCCTCCCTCCCTCCCTCCCTCCTCCCTCCCTCCCTTCTTCCTTCCTTTCCCTTGAGACATTGATACTTTGAAATAATCCTCATTTTAAATAGGAAAATGCCTCCTTCCCTCCTTCCTTCCTCCCTCCCTTTTCCATCCTTCCTTCCTTCCTTCCTTCCTTCTTCCTCCCTCCCTTCTTTATTCCCTCCCTCCCTCCTTTTCTTCTTTTGTTTCTTTCCTTCAGTGACTGCCCATCTACCAGAAGGAACCCTAATACACATGAGGTTTCTTGTTGGAAGATATCCTGAAGCTGATTTATTAATCTGATTTGTTCCATCTTTTTGATCTTGTTTGAGCAGTGGTCCAAATGAGGAAAGGATTCATGGAAAGATGCAATGTAATGCAGTAAGGGAAACGAACACACTGGGTTTCAATAGCCAATATTGTTGGAAGTTGCCAGACTGAAATGCTTTAAGGCTCATTGCCCCATCCTCACCTGCAGCATCACTTTTAATACTTCCTCACGTATTAAAAAGAAATTGAAACACCCCTGAAATCCAGAGAGATTTCCTCCTCGGGGGAATAAATGGAGGTCATTATCTACCTCTTTCCTTTCAAACTTAAGACAACAAATTTCCTCTTCAGTCCAAGTTTGAAGCCCTCATGGACCGGGGTGACTCAGATTCATCACGTATAAAGGTGCTTTTGCAAATATTTGCATTGTTCACGGTATTGCACAATGGAAAATTAGCAAGAAGGGCTTTGTAAATTCTTACAAAGAATTTCACTGGTTCTTTAGCCAAAGAAGATTTCAAGAGGTCTTGACTGAAAAGGAAATTTTTGGTGCAAGTCCTAGCCTGCTCTTTCTCTTAATAAGCAAGAGTAAATTCGAGACCTATGTTTCGGGAGAAAAAAACATTAAGAGGTGTTGGGTTTTTTTGGAAATAATTTTTATTACAATTTTCCTTTACACAACTCTAGTACATAATCAACAGACCGTATCATTTTTGTATACTTCGGATCAACATTCCATACAATATATACATTATATACATTCAATATCTAATCCTCAATAGCCTTATCTATATTTCCAATGTTTATTTCTATTATCTATCCAAGTGTACCATTTTTCCCAAACCGTATAAAATTCTAAATCATCTTTTTCCTTTAGTTCTAGGGTAAGTTTATCCATTTCGGCATATTCCTATATCTTCTGAATGTGGTGGTGTATTACGTTCCTTCCAGTATTGCACGAACGCAATTCTTGCCGCTGTTAATATGTGTAGAATCAAATATCTTATCTTTCTATCAAATTTTGTTTTAAGTCTTCCCAGGAGAAAAGTTCCCAGGTTTAGTTCTATTTGACATTTTATTATCTCTTGTAGCCATCCTTGTATCTTAGTCCAGTACTTTTTTGCTTCAGGACATAGCCACCAAGCATGAAAGAAGGTATAGAGGTGTCGTTTTTACCTGCGTGTTTCATTGTGTGAATTTTGTCCCATTTCTGAAGTTTGATAAGTTGAACTCTCCATTTCTGGTACAATGTAGAAAGAATAGAAACTCACCCCGCTTCCTAATCCCATCTTCAGAGCTGAAGAAGCTTCTTGGATGAGAAGCGAAACGTCTTCAAAGAAAAACCAGGAAGTCCAGTTGCTTCTTGAAAAAGCACCTTGGGAACAATCATGATCTGGATGACTGAGAATCTCCATAGACCTGTTAGAAGAAATATCCTTCTGGGTTCAGCTCCAAATGGGGAAAAAGATACTGGAAACATGGAGGTGCTTGGAAAGATGGTTTAATGGTGGACAGGATCACATGGTTTGAGTTCCTGAACAGAAAAAGGGCCGAGATGCAGCGAGTCCCCAGGTTTTATGCCCTCTCTGGCTTTGAACTTCCTGGGGCCTAGAAAGAGTATCCTGATTGGTTGTCAGACTCCCAGGAGGTAGGGGTCTTAGCTAGCCAATGTAATCTTCCCAGATGCCATGTGGTGAGTTTCTGTTGCTATATGGTTCCTATTGTGTTGCAGATGATGCTCCATTGACAAAGGTGGGGGGGAATTGAGTTTCTGCCTCTGGCCCATTGACAAAGGGTGGGGGGGCAAGAAGGGGGGAGCTGCTTCGTCTTTAAAACATGCTTCTCCATTTCTCATCCAGGGAAACATAATATTCTGCCTTTTTAATATTTCCTAAAATATTTCATTCTTCTAGGAAAGGGGTGGGTGCTAACTTCCTACAGACCCGTGATGGCGAACCTATGGCATGCATTCCAGAGGTGGCACACAGCGGCCTTTCTGTGGGCACGCAAGCCATCGCCCCAGTTCGGCTCCACCACGTATGCGGGCTGCCTTCCGCTGACCAACTGGTCTTCGGGTCTCTGCTGTGCATGTGTGACGGGTGGTGTGTGTGCAGGGGCCGCGCACACATGCATGGGGGTGGGGCACATGCGGGGGGCAGGGTGCATGCATGGGGGCCACACACACATTGCATTTTGGGGGTTCGGGTGTGTATGTGTGTGCATTTGCACACACTCACATGCGCGCTTTGGGCACTCGGTTCGGAAAAAGTTAGCCATCACTGGTATAGACAGACCAGGACTCAGAAGCATCCAAACAAACAACACTAATTTACATCACAGAGACAATACTTAAAATCATGCCTCGGTAACAACAGCCAGTCAATAGTCAGACCATGACTCAGAAGTAGCAAACAACACCCACATTAATTTGCATCACCTAAAAAAGCTATTTAAGGTCCAGTGCTCTGACAGAGGAGCACAATTCAAAGCTCACTGACGGTGTCTCCTCGAACGGTAACGCAACGTTTGCAAACCAAATTGCCAGGCTCGGAGCTCAAAGCAACAGCCCATTCCTCACCCAGGTTAAGACTGTCCTCAGCAGATAGCATGGAGAATTAGGCAACTTAACAGGAATTGCTAATAATTGCCACGTTGTGAAAGCAAACTGTAAAATCTCTGTAAAATAAGATTCCTTCCCCCAATATGGGAAGCGAGGGGGATTATGGGAGCGAGGGAGTGCTCCCATGTGACACCTCTCCTGTGTGAGCTGCATTGGCTCCCAGTGGACTTCCGGGTGCGCTTCAAGGTGTTGGTCACCACCTTTAAAGCGCTCCATGGCATTGGACCTGGGTATTTGCGGGACCGCCTTCTGCCACCAATAGCCTCCCACCGGCCAGTACGCTCCCACAGAGAGGGACTTCTCAGGATGCCATCAGCCAGGCAGTGTCGGCTGGTGACCCCCAGGGGGAGGGTCTTCTCTGTGGCAGCACCTGCCCTCTGGAACGATTTGCCCGTGGAGATACGGAGGATACAAGATCTCCGGGCTTTTCGCCATGTCCTAAAAACTTTTCTTTTCCATCAAGCAGGGCTGGCGTAAACCCCCCCCCCCTTTTGAGATGTTAGGTTTTAATTGTCTAATGGGTTTTAGTTGGGAAGTTTTAAATTTTCAGCCAAAGTTGTATAATTCTTTTAAATTTTTAAATTTTGTATTGGAATGTTTTTTATTCTGGCTGTGCACCACCATGAATCCAGTAGGAGAAGGGAAGTATACAAATTTAAATAAATAAATAAATAAATATTTTTTTGGGGGGTTTATTTTAGTTTGTCTAGTACATATTAGATAATATATATAAGTATAAACATAATTTTAATACATGAAAAGAGTAAGTAAAAAGGAATATTAGGACAGGGATGGCAGGCAGGCTTTACAGACCTCTTAGGAATGGGGTGAGATCAACAGTAGTCAGTTTTAGGTTAAAGTTTTGGGGGTTTTGGGGAAGAAACTACAGAGTCAGGTAGTGCATTCCAGGCATTGACCACTCTGTTACTGAAGTCCTATTTTCTGCAATCGAGTTTGGAGCGGTTCACCTTAAGTTTGTATCTATTGCGTGCTTGTATATTGTTGTGGTTGAAGCTGAAGTAGTGATTGACAGGTAGGACATTGTAGCAGATGATTTTATGAGCTATGCTTAGGTCATACCGAAGGCGGCGTAGTTCTAAATTTTCTAAACCCAGAATTTCATATACTCCTTTCTGCCTCCTGCATTTCATTCTCAAGCCCTCTGACCTTGAAACCATGTCTCAGGAGATATACTGAACAGTCTTCCCCACTCCCATCCAGCTGCCCCCTGCCCCCTCTTTCCCCCATGCATGGAGTTCATGGCAGACACTACCTGTACATTGCCTTATCCTACTTGTTTTCCTCAAAGTCTGAACTTGGCTGACAATTTTATCTAGGATGATCTTATTTAAACCTGTGTTTTTCAACCTTGGCAACTTCCGTACAGTGCACTTCAACTCTTAGTAGACCAGAGATGGCCACCATACTGGTGGCAAACCCTGACAATGGAAGTCTGGACATCTGAAAGTTATTAAGGTTGAGAAACAATGTATTAAATCACATTTTGAGAGTGCGGGATAATTGACAGGAAGAGCATCTTGCAATGACATGAAGCAGATTCAAGATCACCTCTCTTTGATCATCCAATTTACTGATGGAAAATCTCTTTCCTATCCCAGATAATTGCTTTTAGGAGGGGGAGCAAGTCTCTTTGTTGACTTTGTACATCTGTGCAGACTGAGAGAGTGTTGGTCAAGGTGAGGGTAAAATTTGCCATTCCCCTCACTACATTTTAGCCATGGTAACCAAACCACATTTTAAAAGACGCATGGAAAGATGGATCAGATTGTCCGCTTGGCACGGCCAACGTTTAGCATGGTTTTGAAGATCCAGAGAAGATTTTGTTTTCTTGATTGCATCTAAGTAGACCTGTAATCAAATTTGCTTACGTCCTTCTCTTCATCCTCCTTCGTTGGCAGGACTTCTGTTTCTAGATCCTTCATCTTAAAACGTTAGAGGAATCAAAAGCTTAAAGGCCTGTATCAAATCTTATTACCGGTACTTGAAGAAAGAGAGATAATAAATCTTCCATCTTCATCTGTTCAGGACAAAAAAGTGAAGAGTTTTTCCATTCCAGTTGTAATGGAAGAAGGAAATTTTGGTCTTTGCTAAAATTATTCAAAATTAAAATAAATTCTTCACTCCCTGCTCTGTTTTGCTATTTTTGGCAAACGGAAGACAATTTCTTCATTCTCTGCAGTCTTATAAAGCTCTAATTTCAACTCGTCAAATTTCCTTTTTTTAAAAAAAAATACAGATCTCATTGTTCTTTAGTATAATTGTGGCATTATATATTTTTCCACCGTTTTTAATTGGTTAACTTATCGTCAGCTGCCCTAAGAAGGAACAGATATGACTACACATATTAAAATGTGTTTATCCCTGTATTAACCTGATAATTTTGTTATTGCAGATACCAGATTTGGTGTCTCTGTAATTTAATAACACAAATATGATCTACATTGGATTGGTTATCTCGCTGTCTTCTGCTGTCACAGGGAACAGGCCGGTTTATTTAATTTGCAAATGAAATAGTGTAGTTACGTTTTGCCACGTACATCTTGGAAACCTGAATCTTTGCATGTATAGTTTTGCTCCAAGATGCTGAGCACTGATAACTGTATATTTCAGGAGGATTCAGCGCGATCCAAATAGAATAGAATAGAATAGAATAGAATAGAATAGAATAGAATAGAATAGAATAG
>WNWU01000044.1:4338917-4349233 GCA_012654045.1 Ptyas mucosa
GAGAGAGAGAGAGAGAGAGAGAGAGAGAGAGAGAGAGAGAGAGAGAGAGAAGAGAAATGTCATCCAAAGATCAAGTTAAAGGAGAATTTTTCCCATTTGTGGAAAGTGCCAAAGTGCCATATTGCTGTTTATTGCTTCACAGATTTATTTTAAGTCAGTGGGTTATCTTACTTGATGTGGCCTTGATATGTTCGGGCCTGGGCTTAGTGTATTAGATGAAGTTCTACAAGGAAATCACAAGAGCCAAAGCAAAGCTGGACCCAAATAAACATCAGCAAACTACAGTTTGTTTATTTTCATACCACCGTTGTTATTTTGATAAACAACTCAAGGTGACAAATGTATCTAATACTCCTGGCCCCTTCCTATTTTCTCCACAGTCACAACCCTGTGAGATGAGAGAGAGGGAGTGGCCCAATGTCACCCAACTTTCTTCCACGGCGAAGGCAGGATTAGAACTCATGTCCTCTCGATTTCTATCCTGAGGCCTTAACCACTAGGTTAAATTGTATGAACCAGTGGTGAAATGCTACTGGTTCGCACCGGTTCAGGCGAACCAGTAGTGATAAAAACTACCAGTTCCTTCGAACCGGTAGTTCCCACGATCAGGTGTGCTGCGTGATTTAAAATTGCTAGAAAGCAGGAAATCCTGCTTTTTAGTGAATCTAAATCGCACGGCACAGCTGTTTCCCCCCCACCGCTCGCTGTTCTAGTTACCTTCCCAAGCCTCCTTTTTCTGCGTGAAGCATGTGTTTGATGTGTAGTGCGCATGCACCCATGAGTAGCGTGCATTTGGTGAGCACTGTGCATGTGCATAGAGTGTGCATTTGGTATGTACCACGCATGCACGCTCAGCAAATCGGTGGCAAACCGGTTCAGATTTCACCACTGGTATAAACTGTAGGAAAACTCTATGAAAAACTTATGGTGGTGTCTCTGAAGTCATCAGCATTTGAGCTCCACTCGGAAACTTTATTCATTGGCTAGGAAATATTGTTGTGGCCCGTCAGCAGCCTGTGCAGATTGCAGCTGATTCCGACAACGAGGAGGCTGGTGTGGTGCTGCGCCAGCAGCCTGTGCAACTGGCGCTCGAGTCGGACAATGAGGAGGCTGGAGAAGATGTGGTGCCAGAGGCAGGGATTCAGCCAGGGCCTTCAGAACCTCCAGAAGCTCCCATAAGTGAAGAGGAAGAAGAGGAGGAGTCTTTCCTCGATGCACGGGCACGCAGAGCTGCCAAAAGGCAAGAGTAGCTCCTCAGGAGGAGGTCTCCTCGAGAGTAAGGCTTGGGGCTAATTGGCCACTCCCTTAGCCTATTTAAGGAGGAACGCCACTTGCAGCAAACTGTAGGGAAC
This sequence comes from Ptyas mucosa, assembly GCA_012654045.1. Taxonomy (NCBI): domain Eukaryota; kingdom Metazoa; phylum Chordata; class Lepidosauria; order Squamata; family Colubridae; genus Ptyas; species Ptyas mucosa. The sequence goes on from WNWU01000044.1 coordinate 4,340,270, forward strand.
AACTTTAGTTCAATCTTCTTCGCGTCTGGATTCTCTGTAAAATTGTTTCTGGGCTTTCTGCCAACTCTAGTAAGACTGTGATTACCTTATCTTAGAATTCTGGTAGGCTGTTAAGACAGTTTATTAACAGCCTTTGGTTGATAAAGACTAAGTTATTTGAGTAAAATAAGCTTTGTATAGAGCTTGTGTGTGCTGCATTCTTTGGGGTCCATAGCTGGGGCAGAACAAATATAGTCTGTAAAGATAATTTTAATTGCTGCTTACAAGCTTGGATTGTTAGGCTATCTAATGTAGGAGGTCTTTTACTATTGAAAGCCTTTTCCATTTTTCTGGCAGCAGTATCTTCCCAATGTTACTCCAGGGATAACTTTGCTACTATTACAGGTAGTCCTTGACTTACAACAGGCCATTCAGTGACCGTTCAAAGTTACAATGGCACTGTAAAACAGTGACTTATGGCCGTTTTCCACCACTTATGACCATTGCCGCATCTCCAGGATCACGTGATCAATTTTTTTTAAATTTGATTTATATGCCGCCCTTCTCCAGAGAATCAGGGCGGCTTACAGTGCGTTAAGCAATAGCCTTCATACTTTTGTATATCTATACAAAGTCAGCTTATTGCCCCCACAAACCGGGTCCTCATTTTACCCACCTTAGAAAGGATGGAAGGCTGAGTCAATCTTGAGCCTGGTGAGATTCGAACTTACAGTAATTGCAGACAGCTGGTTTTAATCACTATGCTTTTAGTCTGCTGAGCTAAACCAGGCTCCTGGTTCAAGACACTTGGCTACTGATTCATATTTACGACGGCTGCGATGTCCACGTGATCCCCTTTTGTGACCTTCTGTCAAGGAAAGTCCGTGGGGAAAGCAGATTCACTTAACAACGGTGTTACTAACACAACAACTGCAGTGAGTCACTTAACAACGGGGGCCAGGAAAGGTGGTAAAATGGAGCAAAACTCACTTAAGCATTTAACATTGACATAAATTTTGGACTCCATTGTGGTCGTATTGATGATGTTATCCATTCAGCCTTGTCCGGCTCTCGGCAATTCTACGGGCCTTGTATCTCCACATCTTCTGATCTTGAATTATTTCTTTGAATTGTTCTAAGCCAGTGATGGCTACCCTTTTTCTCGTCGTGTGACGAAAGCGTGTTGTGCGCGTGAGCAACACCACATGTGTGTGCCAGCACCCATAATGCAATGCACCCCCTTGCACATGCGCGCATGACCTCCCCGCTCTCCCGCTCCCCCGTCCCTTGTGCATGCACGTGTAACCCCCCCTGCCCCCTGTTTTGGGCCTACTAGGCCTCCCTGCAGCCTCCTGAGCCCAAAAATGGGCCATGGGGAACACTGCCCCCCCACGCTCCCCCACCCCCACAAATTCATGCACGACTCTGCCCCCCCGCGCATGCACGTGCGTCTCCTGCATGCGCCCCGCCCCCAGCACATCCTGAAAATCAGCTGGCTGGCGGGAGTCATACGCGCATGCGCGGTGGAGCTGAGCTGGACGACAGCTTGCATGCCCGCCAAAAGGGCCCCACGTGCCAGCTGTGCCATAGGTTCGCCATCATGGTTCTAAGCCAGTGATGGCTAACCCTTTTGCTGTCACGTGCCAAAAGCGGGAGGAGCACAGGGGTGTTGCGCGCATGCATGCCCACACCCATAATTCAATGCGCCCTGCCCCCTGTGCATGCACACATGACCCCCCCCCCGTGCAACCCCCGCTTTTGGCATGCGATGGTCCGGTGGTCCCAGTAGACCTGTTTTTCGCCCTCCCCAGGCTCCAGAGGCTTTCTTGGAGCCTGGAGAGGGCGAAAACTGCCTCTCCCCCCCCCCGGAGGCCCTCCGGATACTGGAAATGGCCTGTTTCCCGACTTCTGGTGGGGCCAGAAGGCCTGAAAATCAGCTGGCCGGCACGCACATGCGCGCTGCAGCTGACCTAGGGCAGTGCTCACGTGCCCACAGATATGGCTCCGCGTGCCACCTGTGGCACCCGTGCCATAGGTTCGCCCTCACGGTTCTAAGCTGTGGCTGGTGTCAGCTTTGGTGGTGGTTATTTTGGCAGCCCGGTTTCCTTTTACCATTAACTTTGCTTCGCTACTATTATCATTATTATTATTATTGAGTAAATTTGTACACTGCCCAACTCCTCCACAACTCCGGGATGTTAACACGATCTTTTATTATGCTTTGCTACTCAGGTACGAGCGATCCGTACGTGAAGTTTAAGCTGAATGGAAAAACCCTGTATAAAAGCAAAGTGGTCTATAAAAACCTGAATCCAGTTTGGGATGAAACGGTTGTGCTTCCAATACAGTCTTTGGACCAGAGACTCTGGGTGAAGGTAAGCCGCCCATCTGACCGTATCGAATGTCTCCGTATGTGATGTTGTCCCCACAAGCCGACTCGGTTATGTTAACGAGAGGAGAGAGATTTCCCAGAGAATTCATCCATGCATTTTTATTTTTATTTTTTTTTGTTTGAGGAAAGGCTTGGGTTACCTAAAGGAATCTTTCAGATGTAGGTAATTCTCTTTGGGGATGTTTACAACCAGATGGCCTGCTCGAAGTGCAAACTGTACAACTCCGTTCACTTCCTTTAAGGATCTCGTCACAACTTTGCAAGCTCCCTCTTTCTTTCTTCCAAAGCAAAGCCCATTTCGTGCCATTTTTCCCCATGCATAAAACCGTGTTGAATTCCTTTCCTATATTTTCCATCATTTCCTTTCCTATGCTTTCCATCATTTCCTTTCCTATTGTTATGTCCTTATAAGGACATCCGGCCGGGGATTGGGTAATCCTCCGGGCGGGAAAGTTAAACCGCTGTCATTGGACGGCTGGTCTGCCGGAGCGCTATAAAAAGGGCTCCGGCAGCACAGCCGTTCGTCTGTTCTGACTTAGTTGAGAGCTGAATAAATCTTGTTGAACAGACCCCGCTGGTCTTGTCTTCTTTCCTGCGCCTGATCTAACACCTATATTTTCCATAATGGATGCAGTAGCTCAGGGGCTAAGATGCTGAACTTGTCGATCGAAAGGTCCGCAGTTCAGCGGTTTGAATCCCTAGCGCTGCGTTATGGGGTGAGCTCCCGTTACTTGTCCCAGCTTCTGCCAACCTAGCAGTTTGAAAGCACGTAAATAATGCAAGTAGAAAAATAGGGACCACCTTTGGTGGGAAGGGAACAGTGTTCCGTGCGCCTTTGGCGTTTAATGCTGGCCACATGACCACGGAGACGTCTTCAGACAGCGCTGGCTCTTTGGCTTTGAAACGGAGATGAGCACCGCCCCCTAGAGTCGAGAACGACTAGCACATATGTGCGAGGGGAACCTTTACCTTTATTTTCCATATGTCGAACCCCATATTGTCAGGTACAAGAAGTCGGGAACCAGGAGAGAGTTCAAAAGTACTACAAACTTATTTCATGTTACCTTTACACAAGAATCTGAGCTACTAAATGGTCAAGGCAATTGGTGCCAGATAAGAGTCGAGGGATTTCAAGGGAAGTTGGACTTATCGTATTTTTCAGAGTATAAGACACACCTTTTTCTCCCCTAAAAGGGGGTGAAAATTTAGGTGCGTCTTATACACCGAATGTAGCCCCGCCCACCCACTGGCCCCCACCCTTTGGCCTCTGCCTCCCAGCAGTTATCTCCTTGCAAGCAAACAGCAAGAAAAAACAGCTCTTTTCAGCTTCCGGACAGCCTAATTAGCACAAATTGATTGGATCGGCCTCCCGACTCTCAGCTGTTTTGCTGTCAGCTGTTTTGCGTGGACCTCTGCTGCGTGCTGCAAGGAGGTAAATTTCTGGGAGCAGATTTTTTTCCCCCTTGTGCTAATCAAGCTATGCTGAAAACGAAACTGAAAGTAAAGCAGGCTGCTTGCTGTTTGCTGCAACCAGGCAAAATTGCTCAGAGGGAGAGGCAGATTTCTTTTTCTTCTTTTCCTCAGCAAAAAAGGTAGGTGCGTCTTATACTCCGAAAAATATGGTAGGTCTCTTACGGAGGCATAGAAATTCCAAACTGATAATGCATTTGACTCTCCCTTCACGCTCAGCTTGGTCATCTCCTGCAAATACACATGTATCCTGGCTTCCCAAAAGGCCTCCTGAGAACAAAATAAAGCAAGGGAAGAGCAGCTACTCATTCAGGGATGCAACCAATCAGCAGTTCCAGAAACTGATCAGCGATGAAATTAAAAGCTGCAGTCTTGACAAACGCAATCCTCTGTTTTGCTGATGCACTGTAGTCTTTCAGGAATACAGAATATACTACGGGTAGTCCTCGACTTGCGACCACAACGGAGCCCCAAATTTCTGTTGCTAAGTGAGACACTTGTTAAGTGAATTTTGACCCATTTTATGACCTTTCTTGCCCCAGTTGCTAAGGGAATCACCGCAGTTGTTAAGACAGTAACACGGTGGTTAAGTGAATGTGGCTTCCCCTTTGACTTCGTTTGTCAGAAGGTCGCAAAAGGGAGATCCCGTGATCCCGGGACACTGCGACCGTCATAAGTATGAGTCAGTTGCCAAGCACTTTGAATTTTGATCACTTTGACCAGAGGATACTGCAATGGTCGTAAGTTTGAAAAATGGCCATAAGTCACTTTTTGTCAGTGCCGTTGTAACTTTAAATGGTCACTAAATGAACTGTTGTAAATCGAGGATTACCTGTATTTGCCTGGGGAAAAAAAAAGTCCAGGATTGTTTGACATCCAGATGCACAGCGAAAAACTCTTTCTTAAACCCCATCCATGCTTTTTCTGTGTCCTGTCCTTGGTGGGACAACCCTGTAGAGCAGGGGTGAAATCCAGCAGGTTCTGGCAGGTTCTGGAGAACCAGTAGCAGAAATTTTGAGTAGTTCGGAGAACCGGCAAATACCACCTCTGGCTGGCCCCAGAGTGGGGTGGGAATGGAGATTTTGCAGTATCCTTCCCCAGGAGTGGGGTGGGAATGGGGATTTTGCAGTATCCTTTCCTCAGGAGTGAGGTAGGAATGGAGATTTTGCAGTATACTTTCCCTGCCACGCTCACCAAGCCACACCACACCATGCCCACCAAGCCACGCCCACAGAACCGGTAGTAAAAAAATTTGGATTTCACCACTGCTGTAGAGTAGAATGATCTTGTCATCTTAAAACCCCAAACCTTGAGAAACAGATGTTCTGTAACCTTGAGACGGTCTCATCGACATCTGGTATAAACAAACCCTCCTCATCCTTGACGGTTTTTGGCAAAACCAGGTGAAGCATTCCAAACATAAGATAAGATAGACTTGTCTTTGGTAAATTCCAGTGGGATGAAATATGTGAAACAGATGTCAGTAAAGGTGCTTAAGAGCCTATATCGTATCTTCAGTGAAGACTTAACCGAGTGGCTGGTGGCTTTGAAGAGGACCATCTACCATTATCTCTTTGGTGGTTCTCTGACTCGCTGAATGGGCTCACAATCTTTCTTTTCCTTGCCGTGTAGTATTCTTGTATTCTCGAATATTCACGTTACGTTCTTTTCTTACGGTATCTTGGATTTATTCATGGATTTATACTGCCTTCGATACTCCTGCTGACGTGATCATGGCTTCTGAATCCAAAAGAATCCTGCTAAATTGGAGACAAAACCCTTTCCTGAGACCGAGAACTTATTCCTTTTTGTGTTACATTACCGTGTTTCCCCGAAAATAAGACCCTGTGTTATATTTTTTTGAACTCCGAAATAAGCGCTTGGTCTTATTTTTGGGGAGGTTTTATTATTTTGTGGTACTTGGAGCAAGACGGGGCTGCTCTTGCCATCTTACCTGATTTCCAGCTCTGTCTCCCTAACCCTAACCAGAGGCAATGGTGAGGACGGCTGGGCATGCGGTTAAATATGTCAAGGAATATGCGCAGAGTAACCCTTGAGTAGCAAGGTTGTGCACATGAGAAACGGCTGAGAGTGATTGTGAATAAGCACTGTCAATACACATACACACTGAGTTGTGATATTCTTTTTACTTTTAGGAAAAAAGTAAAGCAAAGTCCAATAAACAATCCAAGTCATACACAGATAAAGATAGTTAAATTGTCAATCCAGGGATATTCTAAAAACAAAGTCTTCTTACCAGTTGTTATAGTCATATGCAATAAAACAGTTCTTTTTGGAGTTGCAAACAGGAACAAATACAGCAGTAAAACAATCAGTAAAACAGTAGAAAACAACAAGTAGCAATGAGTAAGCAGAGAGAACAGGCAGAGAGGAGCAGAGGTAGCAATAATAATGTAATAAGAAAAATAAGCCATGATTCAAGCTTCCTCTTAAATACGTTGGCTACAGAGCTAGCCAATCAGAATACAGTATGATGCAATACAGCATTACAGTCTTAAAGCTATACATTACATTTTGACTGCAAACATGCTTTGATGGTTTATATATATTGCCAACCCAGTCAGTTAGGCAATAGCCATTCCCTAACAGAATATTTTCAGGAAGGGCCTATTTTCGGGGAAGGGGACTTATTTTACCACATCTGCTCAAAAGCCCCATTGGGCTTATTATCAGGGGAGGTCTTATTTTAGGGGAAACAGGGTAATAGTTGGTTCAGTTTCATTGGCAAACATTGAACTAAAAAAACACCAATCTGAAATTATTTTCCGACAACCAGATCTCTATTTTTCCTTCCACGCTCTTCTCCCGTTCCATAGGTATCAGGTGTATGATCAATCATCTTCTGATTTTGTGGGTTCAGCAGGTGTAATGCTTCACAAACTGGGGGTTGGCAGCCGCTTGGCTTCCCACACATCCATTGAGTGTCAGGGAAAAATCGCAGGTAGAACCTGCTTGCAAAGATATTTTCAATAGCAGGGTACTCCCTACTAGAAAACCTCTATGAAAATTTTTCCTAACTCTTTCTAACTCCAAATTATAAATCAAATATATAAATCAAAATTAAAAAAAAATTAGGTGGAGACATTCAGAAGACTTTCTGGTGAGTGGTGCGGTGGCCTAGAGGTGGAGCTCTCGCCTCACAATCAGGAGGCTGTGAGTTCAATCCTAGGTAGAGGCAGATATTTCTCTCTCTGGGCACAATGAGAATATATCTGCCGAACAAAACTCCGCATTGGCGACAGGAAGGGCATCCGGCCATTAAAACACTCTGGTAGCTCCATTCAATTGCCCAGACTCCACCTCGCAAGGGATTATGGGGTCGTTAAATGGAGATGAGGATGATGATTCAGAAGACTTTCTGGGCCTAACTCTGTTTTAGTTTGTTTGGACCTGCCTGTCTGAAAGAGGCAAACATGGCATTTGTAAGGAAACCATAAACCAGGGGTCTGCAACCTTAAACACTCAAAAGAGCCATTTAGACCCGTTTCTTATAGAAAAGAAAACACCGGGAGCCACAAAACCTGGGTGGGTGTGGCCAACTTGACGTCACTTCCACCAGTCACATGACCCCCCCACTCCCCAGCCATGCTTACCCAACCGGTTAGAGTACCAGTTGTTAAAAAACACCAGTAACCACAAAATCCTTTTGACATCTCTCTTTCCCTCCCTCCCTTCTCTCTCCACCCCGCCACTCTCTCTGTATCTCTCTATGTCTCTATCTATCCCCCTCTCTCTGTATCTCTCTTTCTCTCCCCCGGCCACTTCTCTATCACCTGCCGTCACCCTTACGTTCTCAGGCCAGGCGAGGAGTGACTGGGAGGGAAGGGTGAGGGGCAGGGCCAGCCAGTTGGTGAGATCACCCGACAGGGAGCCAAAGAGCCACATGCGGCTCCAGAGCTGCAGGTTGCTGACACTTGCCATAAACGTTGGGACTTTAAGTATCTCTCATCCCACAACATGGGCCTATTTAGTTTCCCGAACTACAGTTGTAAAAATAAACAATTACCGTGTTTCCCCAAAAATAAGACTGGGTCTTATATTAATTTTTGCTCCAAAAGACACATTAGGGCTTATTTTTTGGTTAGGTCTTATTTTGGGGGTAATATGGTACTAAATGCATCCATTTAACAATCTTAACTGGACCTTATTTTGTGGGGTTAGGGCTGATATTACGAGCATCCTGAAAAATCATGCTAGGGCTTATTTTCTGGTTGGGTCTTATTTTTGGGGAAACAGGGTAGTAGATTGTGGTGGCTTACTGGTAGCTTGTACAAACTCCATCTTGGTTTGTAACAGATAAAAGGTGACACTTAGAAAGTGGGGGGGGGAATAAGATCTTGGTTTGTGGAAACGTGGCGTATATTTGTGAGAATAGTTCCATCATTGATAGCAACACAACAGCAACAACAAGGCCATGATTAAAGAGACTGAAAGCTTATTCTTGTTTGTTATATTCATGATTTCATTGGCAGACGCTGAACTAATAAGGCCAACCTGAAATTACTTTCAGATAATCAGATCTGTATTTTTTTCTCCCCTTCCCCCTCCTCTTCTCCCGTTCCATATGCCTCAGGTTTATGACAGAGACTTAACTTCTTCTGATTTTATGGGTTCGGCAGTCCTAATGCTCCATAAACTGGAACTGAACAGGTAATCTTAACATTTATATTTGTCTTTCAAAACACAGTTCTCCATTACAGAGCACTTAAGGTGCTTGGCACGGTTGCGTTCTATATGGCTCGATGAATATTTGAGTCTTTTTCAGTGTTTTGGTCTTAAATTAAATATGAGCTTTTTTGGCCCAAAGGTGCTTTTTCAAGAGGCAACCGGACTTTCTGGTTTTTTCTTTGAAGACGTTTCGCTTCTCATCTAAGAAGCTTCTTCAGGAAGAGGTTTCCTTGGATGAGAAGTGTAACGTCTTCAAAGAAAAAATAGAATGGGAATGGGAATAGGAATAGGGTAGGGTAGAGTAGAGTAGAGTAGAGTAGAGTAGAGTAGAGTAGAGTAGACTAGAATAGACTAGACTAGACTAGACTAGACTAGACTAGACTAGACTAGAATAGAATAGAATAGAATAGAATAGAATAGAATAGAATAGAATA
>WNWU01000044.1:4365745-4400858 GCA_012654045.1 Ptyas mucosa
TTTCTTTCTTTCTTTCTTTCTTTCTTTCTTTCTTTCTTTCTTTCTTTCTTTCCTTCCTTCCTTCCTTCCTTCCTTCCCTCCCTCCCTCCCTCCCTCCCTCCCTCCTTTCGTTCTTTCCTTCTTCCTTCTTTCCTAATTCCATCATGGACAAATGGTTGTCCAATCTCTTCTTGAAAGCCTCCAGTGATGGAGTACCCACAACTTCTGAAGGCAAGCCCATTCCACTGATTAATTGTTCTCACTGTGAGGAAACTTCTCTTTAGTTCCCCTGTAGACAGGTCTCCCTCTGACCAGCTTCCACCCACTACTTCTTGTCTTGCCTCTGGTGCCCCGGAGAATAAGTCAATCCTTTCTGTCGATCAGAAAGGTCGGCAGTTCAGCGGTTCGAATCCCTAGTACAGGTCTCCTGCGTGAGTAGGGGGCTGGACTAGATGACCTCCAAGATCCCTTCCAGCTCTGTTACTGTTACTATTCTCTGTGACATTGCCTCAAGTACTGGAAGACGGCTATCATGTCAACCCCCATCCTTCTCTTCAGTAGGGTAGACATACCATATTTTTCCGAGTATAAGACGCACCTTAGTTTTTTGGGGAGGAAAATAAGAAAAAAGCTGATTGGCAGGTGGATGGGCCTCCTGGAATACCCCCAATCAGCTGCTCCCAGAAGTGAATTTTAGGACAGGTTCCTTGGTTGTGAGCTCTGTGCCTTGCTTTGTTTTTTTTGGCTTTTTTTTCTGCCTCTGAAACTTCTGAAACAGCTTCAGGAAAAAAAAAGCCTCTGAAGCTCTGTTTGGAGGCTTTTTTTCTGAAGCTTCATCTGTTTGAGAAGCCGGGCGGGACTACATTTGGAGTATAAGATGCATCCAGATTTTCACCCTCTTTTTGGGGGGGGGGGGGGAAAGGTGCGTCTTATTCTCCGAAAAATACAGTACCTAGTTCCTTAGAATCAGAATCAGAATAGAGCTGGAAGGGACCTTGGAGGTCTTCTAGTCCAGTCCCCTGCTCAAGCAGGAGATCCTGTACCATTTCAGACAAGTGACTGTCCAATCTCTTCTTGAAAGCCTCCAGTGATGAAGCACCCACAACTTCTGAAGGCAAATTGTTCCGCTGATTAATTGTTCTCACTGTCAGAAAACTTCTCCTTAGTTCCAGGTTACTTATCTCCTTGGTGAACTCCTTAAAGTTCATCACATAGTTTAGCTTCCAGACTTTGTTGTTTTGGTCATCTCTCTCAGTTCCTTTCCCAGTTGGACTATTGCAATATGCTCTCCAAGGGGCTGCCCTTGAAGATCGTTTGGACGCCACAACTGATTAGAGTGCAGTGGCTCAAGCAATGGTGGGTGTATCTCAAGGCACTTGCATACCACATCTATATGAACAGCTGCTCTTGGTTGGCAATTGGCTTCTAGGTGCAATTCAAGGTATTGCTCGTCACCTTTAAGCAGGGGTGAAATCTAAAATTTGTTACTATCGGTTCTGTGGGCGTGGCTTGGTGGTGGTGGGGTAATGTGACTGGGTGGACGTGGCCAACTTTTTTTTTTTAACTTTTAAAAACATTTTTTCTACAACCTTAAGAGGTTGCAGAAAAAAAATGCTTTTAGAAGCCTCTGATGATCAGGCAACTCAGCTGGGATCGCCAGAGGCTTTTAAAGGCATTTTTTTTTAAAAAAAATGCTTTTAAAAGCCTCTGACGATCCGAGCTGAGCCGCGCATCATCAGAGGTTTTTTTTTTTAACTTTTAAAAGCATCCTTTCGGCCTAAGAGGTTGTAGAAAAAATGCTTTTAAAAGTAAAAAAACCAGCCTCTGATGATCGCGTGGCTCAGCTGGGCATGGAGGAGGGGGGCAGGGATTTTTGCTACCGGTTCTCTGAACCACCCGCCTCCATTGCTACTGGATCGGGCGATCCGGTCCGAACCGGGAGCATTTCACCCCCTGCCTTTAAGCTTTTCATCTTTTGGGTATCTCAGCGGACCACTTTCCCCCAGGAACATCTGTCTGCCCAGGAAGTTTCCCTCCATTGGGGAATTGTCACATGTGTACCTTCTCAGTTCCTCTGAAATTGTGCTTCCCCCCCCCTCCCCCCCATGTGTGATCACACTTTTCCCTCCTGCCTTTTAGGAAATCGGTGACAACCAGGGGTGAAATGCTACCGGTTCATCCCGATTCATAAAAAAAGCTACCGGTTTGTCTGAACTGGTATTTCCGATGATCAGCTGTGCCGCGGGATTTATATTCGCTAGAAAGCAGGAAATCCTGCTTTCTAGCGAAGCTAAATCGCGCGGAACAGCTGTTCCCCCCCTTACTGTTCTACTTACCTAGTGAAGTCTTTTTTTCCCACGCGAAGCTCACTTCTGGCGCGCACAGTGTTTGCGTGCATGCAAGTGTGTTCTTGGTGCGCACTGCGCATGCTGGCACACTGTGCATGTGTGCGCACAGCATGCATGGGTGGGCAGCGAACCGGTGGTGATCCTCGGAGGATTTCACCACTGGTTGTTCCATCAAATCCGGGTGATTGCTTAGTTGTCACTTCCTCTTGGGTCAGGAGATTGAGTCTTTTATTGTTATGGTGAATGCTTCCATTCAGGATCCCCAGTTCCATCAGAACATTATGTAGTAGTTGGTTTTTTTGGTTTTTTTTACACTGACTATATGGTTTAAAACCAATTATACATCAGAGGCTTGTACGTTCTTCAGTGTTGGTAGATTGGAGTGGCCTACCAACTCTGTAAATAAATAAATGGACCAGCCTCTATTTGCAGCTATTCCTCCGAGTATCCTTCTGTTAATAAGAAGGGTTTTAATCTCAGAGCAGTGATAAGCGGAATTGCAGGGCAGGAAAAGCTACCGCATAAAGGAGCTGGAAATGAGGGAGTTGGCAAACAATTCTAAGGTGGGGGGAAAAAAAGGGGGTGGCAGAAGTAGCTAATGTGACTTTATAAAAAGCTTAGTGAAGATCTGAAAACGAGGAAGGATGCTTTAGAAGGAAGGGCTTGCTGAAAATATGAACATCCCACCGGACAAGGTTGTAATTAGAAAAAAATTGGACTGTGCTGAAATGGACAGACTAACTTTAAAAATTAAAGATAAAGAAGATTCAGAATACTATCGGGCATGGAATAAATTTTATGAATGGATAGAGAAAAAGAGGTAGAAATTAGAGAAAGTAAGATGATGAATGTTAATATTACAAGTATTGAAAGTAAAGAGGCATATCACTATAAACATAGTAATTGATAAAAATGTAAATAAGCTAATGCAAGAAGAAACCTAGTTTAAACTTTTTGGCTATATTATTATTACTGCTATTATATTATTACTATTGCTATTAGTTTGTGTGCTAAGATTTACTACCAACTCTTGTTGGTTGTGTTCCGTTTGTAAATGATACTCTAACAATGCACTGTTTTTCAAAAATGTTTATGAATGAAAATTTACAAAAATAAAAATAATAAGAAAAGTTCAAAAAGTAGAAGAAGGAAGAGGAGGAGGAGGAGGGAGGGAAAGAAGGAGGGAGGGGTTGCTAAGGAATTTGGAAAGAAACTCCCTTCTGGACCAAACAAAGTCCAAAAACGCTAAGAGAATTGCTGGAAGCCCGGCACTCAAACATATCGGCCATCAACAGGCACATAGAGATAAACGACATCTACATACCGTTCAAAAGAGACAATCAAAAAGCCTAACAAAGTCAGCTTTAAGATGTTGGAAAGATGCTATGGAACACCTAAGCAATTCAGAACATTTTTAAAAAGAAAATATATATATTTATGTAGTCACCCATCTCACAATCGTGACCTGTAGCGTACATAGCATTAAAACCAAACCAACCAAGGGCAATAATAAGAATAATGACAGCTGAGGACAAATCAGGAAGCACAAACTCACAACGATGGGCACAACTGACCTCTAAACCTCATGCCTGAGGGAAAGTCCAGGAGGACAGTCACATTTAGAGACAAAATAAATGTACCTTTTAATGTCCCCCCCCCTTTAAAAACGTCAATAAACGCAGAAACTGGGTGGGACAGTTTGTAGATGAGTGTATGGAGGAATATCACAGAATACAAAGAGAATAATTTGGTTCTTCCTCTTGGTGAGGCTGTATACTCCTGCTTTCAGTTTCAGTTGCCAAGATTCAACCTTTAGACACCTTTGGCCTGGTTGATTGAATTAGAATAACAGAGTTGGAAGGGACCTTGGACGGAGGTCTTCTAGTCCAACCCCCTGCTCAAGCAGAAAACCCTATACCCGTGATGGCGAACCTATGGCACGCATGCCACAGGTGGCACATGTAGCCATATCAGTGGGCACGCGAGCTCAGCTCCGGCGTGCTTTTTGGGCCTTCCGGTCCCACTGGAAGTTGGGACATGGTCTGTTTCTGGCCTCTGGAGAACCTCCGGGGAGGTGAGGAAGGCCGTTTTTGTCCTCCCCAGACTCCTAGAGAGGCTCTGGAGCCAGGTGAGAGAGAAAAACGGGCTTACCGGGCCATCGCTTGCCAGGAACGGGGTGGAGTGGGGTGGGTTGCACATGCATGCAACGGGCGGGGCACATAGAATTACGGGTGTGGGCACATGCGCGCATGACCCCCATCCCCCCTCCTGGCACCCAATGGCAAAAAGGTTAGCCATCACTGCCCTATACCACTTCAGACAAATGGTTATCCAATCTCTTCTTGAGTCTTCATGGAACATACTCCTGCTTTTTAGCTTCCCAAATTGTAATATTTTTCTCCCCCCCAATTTTAGGCGAGCTTCATGAGAACCAGCAGGCTGGTAGACACGCTGCAAAAAAACCAGTTGTGGAATGGAACAGTTACTGTGGCTTTACTGGAAGGAAGGAATATCCCCATGGGGGGCATGACCCACATCTTCGTTTTGTTGAGAATGGGCCAGGAAAAGTTCAAAAGTAAGGTAAGCATGATTGAAACCGGTCTGCTGCCAACTGCTGTGATTTGAAGCAAGTCCGTCCATCGGAAAGTCAGTCACGCCTGAACTATAATTTAATATACGGAATTGTATATCATACAACAAACTGGAGTCTTTTTGTGTAGACCAGAGGTCCTCAGCCTGTGGGCCGTGGCTCATTACTGGGCCACGAGCTATTGGCCACGGGGCCACATGAGTAGCTGGCTGGTGTATGCATGTGTGCACATGCGCAGAGCCCCATTCATGTGAGTGTCACGCGGGCACTCGCAGCCCATTCGCACTCGTGTCGCTGGAAGTGTTGCAGGCACTCATGGCCCCTCTCGCACGAGTGGTGGGTATTTGCACACGTACACACGCATGCCTGCTTCTACCCTTCCCACAAAACCTTTACCCCCCTCCACCCACTCCGGGCCTCCAACTCGGAAAGATTGGAGAACTCTGAGGTAACAATAGCAATGGGACTTAGATTTATATACCGTTTTACAGTGTTTTACAGCCCTCTCTAAGTGGTTTACAGAGTCAGCCTATTGCCCCCCAACAATCCGGGTCCTCATTTTACTCACCTCGGAAGGATGGAAGGCTGAGTCAACTTTGAGCCTGGTGAGATTCGAACTGCCAAATTGCAGGCAACCGACAGGCAGCAAAAGTAGCCTGCAGGACTGCATTCTAACCCTTGCGCCACCATAGTTCATGAACCTGCTTTTATTGCTTAGCTGTCATTCCTACAACTCAACTAGGATCTACCTCCTTATCAACTGAGTAGCACTTAGACTTATATACCGCTTTACAATGCTTTACAGCCCTCTCTAAGCAGAGTCATCATATTGTCCCCAACAATCTGACTCCTCATTTTACCCACCTCGGAAGGATGGAAGGCTGAGTCAACCTTGAGCCTGGTGAGATTCGGAGTGCCAAATTGCAGTCAGCCGGCAGTCAGCAGAAGTAGCCTGCAGTACCGCACTCTAACCACTGTGCCACTTGGCATAGACAAGTGTCTTTCTCTTACCTCGGCTGAATCACCTTCCAGATGAGTCCGTTTCAATTCCCAGAATTCCCCATCCAGCATGGTTCCAGCTAAGAATTCTGGGCTTTGAAGTCCAGGCACTTAAAGGATATCAACCTGCCCAAAATGCTGATATCAGAAAACAAGCAAAACCGAGAATTACCAACACTCTTGTTTACTGACAAATAAGCTTTGGAGAGCTGCTATCCCCTCTCCGGCCTTTCTGATCCAAATAGACAGTCCCCATTGGCTATAACACCCATCATGCTTCAAACCCCCCGCAAAAGCCTTTGTGTTTAATAGGGTAATTACACTAACCGTATTAAATACGTTTGGATTTAATGGAATGAAAACAAGAATAGCTTCTGTCCCAGTTCTCTCTGCCTTCTGAAGCAACTTGCTGGTTCCCCGGATATGCAAGTATGCACGGCCCTTTGGTTTCGGTGTCAGAAGTTTAAATTCTCCCACATGTAGTATAAAAAGTGGTGTCCCCCCCCCCATTTCATTAACCATTAACATGCTTGTGAAGAAGGCACAGAAGAGTCTGTACTTCCTGAGAATACTCAGAAAGATAAATCTATCTCAGCATCTACTTCTGTCCTACTATCGCAGCACCATTGAGAGTGTCCTGTATGGGAGCAGCTCTGTAGCAGACAAAAATGCTCTACAGAGAATCAGTAAAACTGCCCAGGATATCATTGGGCTCCAGCTACCAGCCCTGGACGACATCTTCAAATCTGGCTGTTTGAGGAAGTTGCATAACATTCTCAGAGACTCTTCCCATCCTGCTTACAATCTTTTTGGACTGTTGCCTTCTGGCAGAAGATACAGAACAATTCAAACTCGGACCACACGTCTTCTGAATAGTTTTTATCCCAGAGCTATAATGGCACTCAACAATGAACTAAAGGGCCACCATCAGTGAGCTGTTGGACAGCATGACTTGGTCTGTTGCGTGGATGTTTGGGTGGTTTAGGGTGGGGAATTGTGGTGGGTGGGAGTGTGTTTGGGGATTGTTATGTGTGTTGGACCTGGTCTTTGGTGTTAAGTGAATTTCGTTGTATGGGTATAATGTGTATACACATACAATGACAATAAAGTTGTTGATATTATTATTATTATTATTGTTATTATTATTATTATTATTTTTTTTAAATTTGATTTATATGCTGCCCTTCTCCGGAGACTCAGGTGGTTTACAATGTGTTAAGCAATAGCCTTCATACTTTTGTACATTTATACAAAGTCAGCTTATTGCCCCCACAATCTGGGTCCTCATTTCACCTACCTTAGAAAGGATGGAAGGCTGAGTCAACCTTGAGCCTGGTGGGATTTGAACTTGCAGTAATTTCAAGCAGCTGATCTTAATAACAGTGAATTAGTCCACTGCGCCACCAGGACTCTATTGTTGTTGTTGTTGTTGTTGTTGTTATTATTATTATTATTATTATTATTATTATTATTATTTATTGTTATTCCCTGCTGTGTTGCTGAAGACAGCTGTTCTCTCTTCATACTTGTTGGTCTTTAAAGTTTGCCTCTCTTTTTTCAGAGTGGTACATTTAAAAAAAAATCTGAAAGCTGCAATCTTTTGAAAGAACGATAAATCTTATCATTCTGTGTTTTCTAGACACTGTGCAAGAGCGCAAATCCACAGTGGAGGGAACAGTTTGATTTTCACTACTTCTCTGACAGGAAAGATGTATTGGAAATTGAGATCTGGGGAAAAGATAACAAAAAGCATGAAGAAATTTTGGGAATGTAAGTTGTCTTCTTTTATTACCATTAAAATGTGTTTTGCGAAGCTTTGGAAGACTATGTAGAATGGTGGCTCTGTAGATAACTCTGCGGATATCTCTCTGTCGTGTAATATTTTAATCATTGTGGTTTTTTCCCATCAAGAACCTGAGAACGGAAGCTTCTCAAAAATCTCACTCAAGCATTGTGTAGGTCAACAACAGGAACGAGCTCGCAGGGTTTCGAATTGGGCAGAACCCTGCCCAATTTTGGAAGAACTACTCCAAGATAATTCTGTGAGATGTAGTGGTACAATCCAGACACAACTAAAGAGCTTCCCAGTTTGGGCAGAAACATGGTTGTCCTCTTCCTGGACAAGTCTTTTTTTTTTTTTTTAATTTGATTTATATGCCGCCCTTCTCCGGAGACTCAGGGCGGCTTACAATGCGTTAAGCAATAGCCTTCATACTTTTGTATATTTATACAAAGTCAGCTTATTGCCCCCACAATCTGGCTCCTCATTTTACCTACCTTAGAAAGGATGGAAGGCTGAGTCAACCTTGAGCCTGGTGAGATTCGAACATACAGTAATTGCAGGCAGCTGGTTTTAATCACTATGCTTTTAGTCTGCTGAGCTAAACCAGACTCCTCTCCAGCAACTGTCTTTCGATGATTAAGAAAATAGCACCTAACTGTCAAAATAGTCATTGATCCTCCATGATCTTCTTCAGTTGCTTAACACTGGTGTCTCCGTGTCTTCTAGCAGAAGATCATCATCATCTTTTAATGACCCCATAATCCCTTGTGGGGTGGAGTCGGGGCAACTGAATGGAGAAATCCAAAATGAAATGCAGACATACTGTAGAGAAAAGAGATTCATTTTATTCCCAAGAAAAAAGAGATTTGTTTTTTGGGGGTAACTTCAGAGAAAATGAGGTCCAGGGACTTGGTTTTATGGGAGGACTGGCCCTTGGTGTGAACTCGGAGGTGTGGTTTGTGTACGTGTTGGTTTTAGGGTGTGTCCTTCCAGTGCAGATGTGCAGATTGGGATGCTCCTGCCCTGGGCTTTGATCCTGAGGTTCATGTGAAATCTTCAAAGGAAAATCACCCTCAGATATGTAGATTCTACCTCTGGTGTCTCCCTTTATCCAGGGTTGGGGGGGGGCAGATTTCTGCCTCCCCATGGAACCAGTGAGGTGCTAAAAGGAGGGGAGAGAAGATTTCAATTCAGAATAGAGCTGGAAGGGACCTTGGAGGTCTTCTAGTCCAACCCTCCTGCTCAAGCAGGAGACTCTATACCGCTTCAGACAAGTGACTGTCCAGTCTGTTCTTAAAAACCTCCGGTGATGACACACCCACAACTTCTGGAGACAGGTTGTTCTACTGGTTAATTGTCCTCACTGTTAGGAAGTTTCTCCTTAATTCCTGGTTGCTTCTCTCCTTGATTACTTTCCATCCGTTGTTTCTTGCCCTGCCTTCCGGTGCTTTGGAAAATAAGTTGAGCCCCTCTTCTTCGTGGCAACCTCTCAAATATTGGAATACTGCTATCATGACAGCAGTATTCCTACTGCTGAGGTCAGCTATCTGCCCTTCTTTCTCTCCTTCTCCACCTCCCTTTTGGAAGCAGGAAAAATTAGCTAGAGGACAGTGGACTAAAATGACTTCCCAAGAACATCTTGTTCTAGTCAACTTCATCTATGACACCCGCCATCAGCATCTTTGATAACCAAACTGTGATTTGGCCACACATCTGGAGCTCAGGTTCCAAGCCACATCGACTTCAAAACGGTTTGGAAATAAATTATAATAGAATAGAAATAGAAATAGAAATAGAAATAGAAATAGAAATAGAAATAGAAATAGAAATAGAATAGAATAGAATAGAATAGAATAGAATAGAATAGAATAGAATAGAATAGAATAGAATAGAATAGAATTCTTTATTGGCCAAGTGTGATTGGACACACCCAAGAATTTGTCTTTGGTGCATACGCTCTCAGTATACATAAAAAGACAAATTACATTCACCAAGAATCATAAGGTACAACACTTAATGATAGTCATAGGGTACAAATAAGCAATCGAATCATACTAGGAAACAATATAAATTGTAAGGATACAGCAACAAGTTACAGTCATAAGTGGGAGGAGATGGGTGATAGGAAGGACGAGAAGACTAATAGTAATGGTAATGCAAACTTAGTGAATAGTTTGACAGTGTTGAGGGAATTATTTGTTTAGCAGAGTGATAGCGTTCGGGAAAAAACTGTCCTTGTGTCTAGTAATTCTGGTGTGCAGTGCCCTATAGCGTCATTTTGAGGGTAAGAGTTGAAACAATTTATGTCCAGGATGCGAGGGGTCTGTAAATATTTTCACAGCCACACATCTGGAGCTCGGGTTCAAAACCAGATCGACTTCAAAACGGTTTGGAAATCAATTATAATCTGAGAATCCAAAGTAAGAGGTTTTTCTATCACTGCCCATGAGAATTTTACTAAAACTCTATTGGCGGGAAACGCTAACAGCAATGTCTGTTTCATTGAATGCAACAGGAAGCGATTAACAAATGCAAAATTTCTGAGCCTGGGACTTCTCTCAGCCGCACAGGCCCCGTGAAGATGGCAGTGCCACAAACTTCTCAGCTCCCCCCCACCCCGCCACTTCTTTGCAAGTGGCTACTCCCACCGTGAACGATTCTTCCTTTGACTTCTCTGTGATGTCTCCTCCGGGTTTCCTGAAGGGATTGCGTCCTTAAGGTTTACGAGATTCTGTCTCTTTCCACTCTGCCCCCCCTCCCCTCTCCCCCCCTCCCCCGTTCTATACGGCTGGCTTATTACCAGCAGAGGTCTGGCAGAAGACAATATGGTTGCAGCAATTCTGGTGCTAAATAGTTGCAAACAGTTAGTAGAACCGGTGGTGGGAATCTCTCGCCACGGGGAAACCGTTTTGAAAGCACGACCATGGCGGGGTTTATGATGTGCTCTGGTCCTCGTTTGGAACAGCTGCTGCTGGGTTCCCTTGCCTTCTATTGGATCCTCACCCGATAGTAAGAAAGGGAAAGGATGAGTTTCTATTGCTTAGACAGGGAGAAATAATCACTGGGCAAACAATTAGACTCCCAAGTAATTAAACAGCTTGATTGTACATTAAACTCAAGATGCGTTTGGCTCTTAGCGACGTCCTTCTCCCCCTTCCTCCTCCTCCTCTTTCTGAATCAGTTCAATTCAATTAGTCGAGGGAGGGTGGGAGGGTTTAAATATGACCATGTCTTGATATGCTTCCCATGGATCCGTGCCCTGGAATTGTTTGGCCACCAATATTTGACTGTAGTTACAGTTCCTTAGCTAAGCGGTGCAATCAAGCAAATAAAAATATAAATTCAGGCGCACCAGCAATTAAATATTGAAACTGACAGCCTCTATTGTAGGTAACAGTAACAGAGTTGGAAGGGACCTTGGAGGCCATCTAGTCCAACCCCCTGCTCACGCAGGAGACCTGTACTAGGGATTCGAACCGCCGAACCGCCGACCTTTCGGATCGACAAGCTCAGTGTCTCTTAGCCTCTGAGCCACCTAGTCAATCTTTCACCACTCCTAACTGTTTCTAACCTAGTCTCCATCTCACATTGGAAGACCTTTGTACTAGTGTACTACTGCACTGGTATGACTACACTTGAAATACTGTGTCCAGTTTGGTCAACCATGATCTCCAAAAGATGTTGAGACCCTGAGAAGAATGCAGAGAAGAGCAACAAAGATGATTAGGCGAAGGGAGGCTAAAGCATATGATGAAAGGTTGTAGGATCTGGGTAGTCTAAGGAAGAGAAGGACTAGGGGTGACATGATAGCAGTGTCCCAATATTTCGGGGCTGTTACAGAGAAGGGGGGGGGTCAATCTATTCTCCAAAGCACCTGAGGGCAGGGCAAGAAGTAGCAGATGGAAACTAATCAAGGTGAGATCCAACCTAGAAATAAGGAGAAATTTCCTGTCAATGAAAACAATTAATCAGTGGAACAATTTGCCTCCAAAAGTTGTGGGTGCTCCATCACTGGAATTTTTTTTTAAGAAGAGACTGGACAGTCATTTGTCCAGAATGATCCAGGGTTAGACTAGAAGACCTCCAAGGTCCCTTCCAACTGTGTTATCATATAATTAAAATTGGGTGGAAAGTTCCATAACATAGGAACTTTGGAACTTGATCTTTGCCTGTTCAGATGAAATTGCCAAGACAATTTTCTGAGGAGCTTTAAGATTCCCTGAAGGGTAACAAGTCTTATGACAAACAATAATAACCATCTTATTACATTTTTATCTTATTATAAACAATAAGAACAAGCTCCAACCAAACAAGCATTTATCCAAGACAGTGTACATTTATACCCCTCCCCATCCTTCCTGCTCTTTCCACTATCCTTGTGCACGGCAGTGTAACGTTCAAGGGACACAACCAATGAGTTACTGTATTTTTTGGAGTATAAGACGCCCCTTTTCCCTCCCAAAAAGAGGGTGGAAATCTGGGTGCGTCTTATACTCTGAATGTAGCCCCGCCCAGCTTCTCAAACGGAGGTTTCAGAGGCTGAAAAAAGTATCAGAAAAGAAGCTTCAGAAAAGAAGCCCCCAAATAGAGCTTCAGAGGCTTTTTTCCCCTTTTTCTGAAGCTGTTTCGGAGGCTTTCAGAGGCAGGAAAAAAAGTTTTTTTTCTGAAACTGAATTTCAGAAATTTCAGAGGCTGAAAAAAAAAGCAAGGCACAGAGCTCACAACCAAGGAACCTGTTGCTAAAATTCACCTCTGGGAACAGCTGATTGTGGGTATTCCGGGAGGCCTATCCACCTGCCAATCAGCTTTTTTCTTATTTTCCTCCCCAAAAAACTAAGGTGCGTTTTATACTCCAGTATGTCTCATACTCCAAAAAATACGGTATCTTCATATCCACCCAGAAGAATCTTGTAATACCAGTTCCTCCTGCACGCTTTGGTTCTTCCATTCCTTCTTCATCATGCTTCCTTTAAATTACTAACGGTGTGAGCAGCAACATTTCATCAATTTTTTTAAAAATTTTTTATTTATATGCCGCCCTTCTCCAGAAACTCAGGGCGGCTTACAAGGCATTAAGCAATAGCCTTCATACTTTTGTATATTTTTTATACAAAGTCAGCTTATTGCCCCCACAATCTGGGTCCTCATTTCACCTACCTTAGAAAGGATGGAAGGCTGAGTCAACCTCGAGCCTGGTGAGATTTGAACTTGCAGTAATTGCAGGCAGCTGAATATTAATTACAGTGCTTAGTCTGCCATGCCACCAGGCTCATTTTTGAGTACAGTAAAATTTTGAGTCAGTACAGTTCGAATATATTTTGTGGGTCTCTAACGGACCATGTAGTTGAGTGCAGGATTTCAAGAGATGAAGGTGGAATGGGTACGGTTGGCCATGAAGAAGTCATTCTCATGTTGTTCTGTCTACAATGCAGTTTCTATGTGTGTAACTCTGTCCTTTCATCAATTCCAAGAAGATTCTTTCCCCCATTTGCACTCTGATACTGGTGACCCTGTAACGTAACGGGGTGAGCTCCCGTTACTTGTCCCAGCTTCTGCCAACTTAGCAGTTCGAAAGCACGTAAAAAATGCAAGTAGAAAAATAGGGGCCACTTTGATGGGAAGGTAACTGTTCCATGCGCCTTTGGCATTGAGTCATGCCGGCCACATGACCACAGAGACGTCTTCGGACAGCGCTGGCTCTTCGGCTTTGAAACGGAGATAAGCACCGCCCCCTAGAGTCGGGAACGACTAGCACATATGTGCGAAAGGAACTTTTACCTTTTACCTTTATAGGTGACTCTGAGGGCACAAATAAATTCCCAAGTGGCTTCAAGAGCTCTCAGGGAGAGTGCTAATGACCAGAAGACTGCAAAGAAATATGATCTTTCCAACTTCAAACCCCGCATCTCTTCCATCGTCCCCAGCATCCTGCCAGAACCGATGAAGCTTCTTGGATGAGAAGCGAAACAACGTCTTGTTTTTCTTTCCTCAAAGGGAAAAAAAAACATAGTTCGTTGTCTTTTGAAGAAGAAGAAGAAAAAAACACCTTTGAGACATAGATGACTGAGAAGAATCTCCACAGACATTTTGAGGTGCTTCACCCTATTAAAAATGAAACCTTCAGAAGATTTTGCAAGGAGATTTGCTGAAAACCTCTGGGGTTTTGTGCCTTCCTTTCTTCTCCAAAACCAGCTGTTTAAGAAATGGAATTTTTTTTTGGGGGGGTAGGTTGTGGCAGATGGACACCAAGTGTTCAGGCTCTAGAATGTTCCATTTCCCAAGCAGAAGCCCCCAGGACATGATCTTCCCTTTTCTCCTCCTCCTTCTTCTAATTAGGCAACACTTTAACAGGTCCTTGCTTTAAATAAAAGCCTTCCACTGTCAAAATCTGTTCCAATTTCTCTCTCACCATCCAGAAACTTAACTCCCGTGAATACCCGGCAGGGATCTGAAGCTGCGAGTATTTATCTTCTGTAAAAGCTGAAATCTGCAGAGTTCCTTGGAAGTTGTGCTCCATTTGCTTCCAAATAAAAAAGAGCTTTGAGTGCTCACACCACTGGTCTTCTCGCTGCTACAAATCTGAGGAAGGATCCCCCCACCTCTTCCTCCCTTTTCATCCACTTTTGGAGATTTCAATGCTTTTTTTTTTTTTTGGTGGCTATCTTTAAAGGAAATGCACTTTTTTATTCTTCTTAAAATGGTAAATGCTGCTTTCTGGAAGCAATTCTCTGGAGTGCATCGTCATGAAAACTGAGATAGGTGGTGACCCATTTAGACCCTTTTCTGGGGGGAGGGGTCTGGCTGCCCCATTTCTAAAATAGAATAACAGAGTTGGAAGGGACCTTGGAGGTCTTCTAGTCCAACCTCCTGCTCAAGCAGGAAACCCCAATACCACTTCAGACAAATGGTTATCCAACATCTTCTTAAAAACGTCCAGTGTTGGACCATTCACAACTTCTGGAGGCAAGTTGTTCCATTGGTTCATTGTTCTCATCATTAGGAAATTCCTCCTTAATTCTAGGTTGCTTCTCTCCTTGATTAGTTCCCACCCGTTACTTCTTGTCCTACCCTTAGAGGCTTTGGAGAACAGCTTGACTCCATCTTCTTTGTGGCGGCCCCTGAGATACTGGAACACTGCTACCATGTCACCCTGAGTCCTTCTTTTCATCAAATTAGACAAATTAGGTCCCCCTTGATCATCTGCCTCCAAATAAGGGCCCATCCATTTTTAAATGTTTTTAAAAGAGTCTGTTCAAACACAATGCATCCGTGCATGGTGCACGCATCGAACGCAATGTTTCTTAGAAGTGTATCTGCAGATTTCCCCAATAGTGTAATATTGAATGTCAGTTCTCTTGATTCGGTTATTTGTTCTTAATATGAGAAAATATTGTTCTTTGCATGGGAAACTTCCCCAGTTTGATTCTCACAATGTTCCTGATTAAGAACTCTGTCTTTAATGTCTCTAATTCTTTTTGACCACCACTTTCTGGAACACAGTTTATCCAAGGGTGCATTTTTCTCCAATAAATATTTTGGGTACCTGGATTAAAGGTGCTCTTCCAAAAGGCAACTGGACTTTCTTGGTTTTTTTTCTTTCTTTCTTGAAAACATTTCTCTTCTCCTCCAAGAAGCTTCTTCAGTTCCGTTCAGTTCTGAAGAACTGAAGAAGCTTCTTGAATGAGAACTGAAACCTTTTCAAGGAAAGAAAACCCCAAGAAAGTCCAGCTTCCTTTGGGATAAACCATAACCTGGATGATTGAGAGTCTCCATAGACGTTAAAGGAACTAGTAATTTTGGGGCAGAAAGGCAAAATTAGTTGCGTCCTTTGAAGTGAAAAAGTTGTAACTATCTCTTGGAGGGTTTCAGAGCACGTTATAAATTCTTACCCCTCCATCCAATGTTGAACATTGTACAGAACCCAGCACTTTGTATAGAGGGATGTTGTTGAGGTCCACCAGCAGCCCGTGGAGCCGGACAGTGAGGAGGCTGGGGAGGACCATGGGTCAGTCCTAGAGTCAGGGGAAGGCCCAGACGAGGGCTCTGCATCGGAAGCAGAGATGGGGCCAGGGCCATCTGGGAGCGATGCACAAACTCCGGAGCCTCCAGAGTCAGACAGCAGAGAGGCAGAGGAACAGGAGGAGCCAGTTCCTAGTGCACACATGCGAAGAGCTGCCAGAAGGCAAGAACAGTTAAACCAAAAGGGACGACTCAGGAGTAAGGCCAGGAGATGATTGGCCCCTCCCAGAAGGCTTAAAAGAGCAGCAAAGGCTCTTGGGCTCTTTGTAGGAAAGCAATGTTGCTAAATCTGTTTTCCAGTCAGCGTCTCTTGTTTCTGAACTTCGTAGGGCTTTGCCAAGAAAGGACATTGGCAGGGTGCTAAAGAAGACAAAGGTTTGTGATAAGCCCGAAGGACTTTTTCTGAAGGACTTGTTTTGGAATTAATTTGGACTAAGCTGGGAATGAACGTAATTCTCAGCTGTTATGATAAAACAGTTTTGTTTGGGACCAATTGTGTCTTGTAATGACTAAGTGAGCCTGGGTCACAACACCCAGCACTTTGTATAGAGCAGGGGTCTTCAACCTTAACCACTCAAAGAGCCATTTGGACCCATTTCCCACAGAAAAGAAAACACCAGGAGCCACAAAACCCTTCCCGTGCCTAACTATTTCTCGAGCGACCACAAAACTAGCATATGTAGTTGAAATTACACATTCTGTTTTCTTCTGAAACGTTTCTTTTCTTGGGATTTATCCATGGTTGGCTTACCAGGCGTTGAAAAGCTCAATAAATCGCGTGCCGGCAGGTGTCGCACATTGGTGGTTGTGACGCATATTTCGAGCGACAGGGAGCCGCAGCAGAGGGGTGAAAGAGCCACATGCGGCTCCAGAGCCACAGGTTGCTGACCCCTGGTATAGAGGGATGTCTACGATGATGTAAGGTAGAAAGCGACTGTGTTTTCTTTTGCCTTCCAATGGTTTAGATGCAAAGCCAACATTGGAGGACTCCCTGACAAGCAAGCCAACCGTTTCGAATTGCCCCTGGAGAAGAAGCCTGGTTTCTTGGTCCTGGTGATCTCCGTGGCACCTTGCTTAGGGGTGTCCATCTCTGATTTGTGCGTGTGTCCCCTGGGAGACCCCAACGAAAGAAAGCAGATTTTCCAACGTTACGTGAGTCTGTGGATGGTTATTTCTTCCCCCCTTTCTCCTGAAGCAGAGATATCCACAGAGGCAGTATGGCAGGCATGGCATTGTGATCAAAGCTTTCTCTCTTTTCTTTTTTTTCCCCGCGTGTACAAAAGGGGCATGGCGGTGCGCTATCCATCGCCTTGCAGCTTTTGACTCTCCCTCTTGAGCAAAAGGCGCAGGTGAAAACGGTACAGAAAATCCGACCAGCCGTTTTTGCCAAGCCAAAGGCCA
Organism: Ptyas mucosa; assembly: GCA_012654045.1. NCBI lineage: Eukaryota > Metazoa > Chordata > Lepidosauria > Squamata > Colubridae > Ptyas > Ptyas mucosa. The sequence continues at coordinate 4,382,865 of WNWU01000044.1, forward strand.
ACCTCCAAGCTCATCTTGAATGTTCTCAAGAACCAAGCAGGACCAAGGGTAGTGGGGCAAGCGCTTCTGGGTCGCTGCTACAAGTTAAATGGGAACAATGTGAAATGTGAACCTTGCTCAAAAGTGACTCTACTGTTTAATCGCTTTTTAAGAGCAAAGGAAGGGGAAAATGAAAACCAAAAGAGCATAGAGTTCTGTGAACACAGAGTATCACTTTCAGCTAGGAGGCAGGACTATAATTTCTGTTCCAGTACGTATAGAGTTAGGATTTTCTATCATCTGTCTGTCTCTGTCTGTCTGTCTCTCTCCTCCTCCCTTCCATCCCTATCTATCTATCTATCTATCTATCTATCTATCTATCTATCTATCTATCTTTCCTTCCTTCCTTCCTTCCTTCCTTCCTTCCTTCCTTCCTTCCTTCCTTCCTTCCTTCCTTCCTTCCTTCCATGTCTGTCTGTCTGTCTATCTATCTATCTATCTATCTATCTATCTATCTATCTATCTATCATCTCTTCTACTCTCCACACACCCCACTCCGTTCTAGCATTGATGATGTTACCTAGTTTGGGTAATGAAATGTCTATGAGAAAACCACTAAGCTCAGAGAGCACCACGGACCCCATAGTCATTGTCCTCCTCCTCCTCCTCCTCCTCCTCCATCCATCCATCCATCCATTTATATCTATCTAATTATCTCTCTCTCTCTCTCTCTCTCTCTCTCTCTCTTATCTATCCATCCATATGCTCACGCAGAATCACACATAAATAAAATGTATATACAAGCACATACACATGGATATATACGTATGTGTACATCTCCCATTATGACTTACAATGTTTCCAAACCGTTCATTATATTTAAACACAGTTAAAAATATTTAACGGTACTATGTGCTAGTAGGAAATCAAGCATGAGTTTCTTATTTAACGAACAAGTGTGTTCCCAAAAAGTATCAGAAGAACTTAATATGAGGCTTCCTTGATTACGGTAACTGGTTATTGGGCCTTGAGAAAAATGTGCTCTTAAAAGCTGACACATCAAACATAAAAAAACATAACAAACTTGGGAAGCATTATTTTTCTAACAATGATCTTCTTTTCAGAGTTTAAGGAACTCTTTCCAAAACATGAAGGATATCGGGTTTTTGCAAGTCAAACTTTTAAAAGCAGTTGATCTCTTAGCTGCAGATTTTTCAGGTATGTATTGTTTTATTTCTCTTTCACTCTGTTGTATGGTTTGAATCTCACATACCATATTTTTCGGAGTATAATATGCACCCCCTCCCCTCTAAAAGAAGGTGAACATTTGGATGCATCTTATACTCTGAATGTAGCTCCGCCCACCCACCGCCCCCACCCTTTGGCCTCTGCCTCCCAACAATTTACCTCCTTGCAACAAACAGCAAAACAGCCCATTTCAGCTTCAGCATAGCCTGATTAGCACAAGCAGCTGATTGTTGGTTGGATCAGCCTCCCAACCCTCAGCTGTTTCAGGCTGCAGGGATTGCCATTGCCTATTGCTTCCGCTGCTTGCTGCAAGCAGGCAAATTGCTGGGAGGCAGGGTTTTTTTTTCTTGTGCTAAAAAATGAAGATGAATTTAAAGCAGGCTGTTTGCTGCAATGAGGCAAACTGGAGGCAGAGTTATTTTGAGTGTTTTATGGTCTTATTTTCTTCTTTGTGTCCTTTTGTTGTAAAATTTCTGTCTAGAATCAACAATTAGCTGGAATTTAAAAAGCATTTCACTAACTTAATTAAAAAGTTATCTGAAGGAAAATAAAGAGAGAGGGGAAAAAAGCTTTACATCTAACACAGGAGTCAGCAACCTGCAGCTCTGGAGCCCCATGTGGCTCTTTCACCCCTCTGCTGCAGCTCCCTGTCACTCAAAATATGCGTCACAACAGCCAATGTGCGACACCCGCCGGCACGCGATTTATTGAGCTTTTCAACCCCTGGTAGGCCAACCATGGATAAATCCCAAGAAAAGAAAAGTTTCAGAAGAAAACAGAATGTTTAAGAAATAGCCGCTCAAGAAATAGTCAGGCACGGGGAGGGTTTTGTGGCTCCTGGTGTTTTCTTTTCTGTGGGAAACGGGTCCAAATGGCTCTTTGAGTGTTTTAAGGTTGCAGACCCCAGATCTAACAGATTGCACGCTGAATAACTTACTGATTCTGATTGCAACACCAATCTATGCAAAGAAAAAAAACTTAAAACAGTTCCAAACTGGTAAAATTTCATATTATTTCCCATATCCATGCCCTACCGTATATCTTCTTTTCCTCCCCAAAAAAGGTAGGTGCGTCTTATAATCCGGAGCGTCTTATACTCCGAAAAATACGGTAAATGCAATTCCATAAAGGAGGATCTGAAACAAAGAGGAGAATCTCTCAAGAAGTTAAACAGAATATCGGCAAGCTTTTTTTCATTGAAAAAAAAAATTCTTGAACGTAATAGATTTTGGTTTCTTCCTGTAGGCAAAAGCGATCCCTTCTGCGTCTTGGAATTAGGGAACAGCAGACTTCAGAGTTACACTGTTTACAAAAACCTCAACCCAGAATGGAATCAGGTCTTTACTTTGTAAGTGGATTTGCAACGGAAACTCCTGATGCGAAGGATGACTGGCATATTTGTTAGACTTGCCAAGAGAGAGGTAGCCCACTGAGTAGAAACCAATCTTGGGAAAGGAGGTAGGGGACATGAAGGCACTTTCAAAATATAGTAGGCTGTATTACTGAGCTTAGCTCATATGTTCTCTAGAGCATCTGGACTTTAAATCCAAAAGCAGTGCTTTATATTTTCTTTAGGGACGCAGTGGCTCAGTGGGTAAGATGCTGAGCTTGTCGATCAAAAGGTCGGCACTTCAGCGGTTCGAATCCCTAGTGCCGCGTAACGGGATGAGCTCCCGTTACTTGTCCCAGCTTCTGCCAACCTAGCAGTTCGAAAGCACCTAAAAAATGCAAGTAGAAAAATAGGGACCACCTTTGGTGGGAAGGTTACAGCGTTCCGTGCACCTTTGGCGTTTAGTCAGGCCGGCCACATGAGCACGGAGATGTCTTCGGACAGCGCTGGCTCTTCGGCTTTGAAACGGAGATGAGCACCGCCCCCTAGAGTCGGGAACGACTAGCACATATGTGCGAGGGCAACCTTTACCTTTATATTTTCCTTTGAAAAGAATTATGGCATTTACCCACAGAGTCTAGAATTTGAGGAGTCTTGGGTGCTCTCTGAGCTTGGTTGTTTTCTTGCAGATGTTATTCATTATCCAAATTTAGTAACACCAGTCAACTAAAACTGATGATGTTACCTAGTTGGGTAAAGCACCAAGCACCAAGCTCAGAGAGCACCAAAGACCCCCTCATTTCAACCCTCAGCTACAAATATTCTGTTTTATCAGTCTAGAATTTCTTATGTTTATCATCTTAATAGTTTTACTCTTAATTAGTCTTAATCTAAGCTGGGTTAATTACTTCAAGATGCTTTTTTGCACACTCAGCTTTGAGCCCAGATAACATAAATGTGAACAATTAGCAAGGTAGTCAGGGAAACCTTTAGCACAGGAGGTGGTAGAATCATCTAGCGAGGTTGTGCATTCTCAGTGACCTGTTGGCTTCTAGGATTTTCTTTTAGAGGACAACATGGTCCACTTAGAAGAGGCAGAACTTGATGGCTAAATGGCAGTTCTTCCAACTCATTGATTCCATCATGACTTATGGCAAGTTCATGCTTGTCTGCCTGCTGGAAGAAACGTTGGAAAAAAGATGCTATACCCTGTTTCCCCGAAAACGAGACCCAACTGGAAAATAAGCCCTCGCATGATTTTTCAGGATGCTCGTAATATAAGACCTACCCCCAAAATAAGCCTCAGTTAAGATCGTCAGCAGACGGAAGCATTTAGTACTGTATTTCCCCCAAAGTAAGACCTAACCGGAAAATAAGCCGTCATGCGTCTTTTGGAGCAAAAATTAATATAAGACCCGGTCTTATTTTAGGGGAAACACAGTAGTATACTTCAGGTTATTAGGAAAAATTAGAAGTATTTAGTTGAGTAGTAGGCGGCCCTCTTGAAAGAAGACTCAAAGGAGAAAGTTTGCAAGAAACGGCATGAACCCAAAAAGTAGGGAGGCTGTAAGCAGTGGTAGAACTCATAGGACATTAGGAACGTGGGAATAGTGCAGATCATGTCAAGTAAAATGGACTTGACTTCATTTAAAACAAAGGTCCGTAACCCCGGGCCATGGCCCATTACCGGGGTGTGGTCTATTTGTAACCGGGCCCTGTGAGTGGTGGGCAGCTCAATTTGCATGGGTGCACACATGCACGCAGCTCAACTTGCACAAGCTGCGCCCACATGCATGTGCGTGCCAGCCCACTGCTTGCACAACTTGAGCTGTGTGCGCGCCGGCCTGCTGCTCACACGGTCTGATTTTCCCTCTTCCCCCCTCCACGCCGGGCCGCCAAGCCGCCAAGCTTGGGGACTGCTGCACTAAGACCAGGGGTGAAATGCTCCAGGTTCAGACCGGATCGCCCAATCCGGTAGTGATGGCGGCAGGTGATTCAGAGAACCGGTAGCAAAAATCCCTGCCCCTCCCCCCCCCCCCAATGCCCAGCTGAGCCACGCGATCATCAGAGGCATTTTTTAATTATTATTTTTAAAAGCATTTTTTTACAACCTCTTCGGCCAAAAAAAATGCTTTTAAAAGTAAAAAAAAAAAAAAAGTTGGCCACGCCCACTCAGTCACATTACCCCACCACCACCAAGCCACGCCCACAGAACCGGTAGTAACAAATTTTACATTTCACCACTGACTAAGACCAGTATTGGGTAGATGACAGCAGGATTTATGGGTCATGTTGCTTTCTGTAACGTACCTTCCACCTATGTTGGGACTATGATTTCCAGAGTTCCCCCACCCCAGGAGGGGGATTATGGGAGTGATAGTCCTGAGATATCTGAAAGGCAACTAGTTTGGAAGGCTTCCTGGAGGGAAAGTTTGCTGTCACAGATTTAACAGCGAGAAGGGGGATGAATTGTTAGATGATCTCCCAAGTTGCTTTCCTCCCCGTGATTTGCAGAAATAAAACTAATGTGATTGGATCTGTGTTCCACTTGTACAGTAGTGGCCAAGATTGTGGAAACCTTTTGGGAAAAGTGTATTTTCTAAAACTAGCTAATAACACCACTTTTTTTTTGGAGTACCATAAAATTATATATCAATGGAAAGATAATTGAATCAAGAATGTAATGCAATAACTTTTATGAAGGATTTGTTATTAGAATAGCAGTTATAAAGAAGAAAAGTGAAATATGTAGAAAAAACAACATATACAAAAATTATCACCCTAGAAAAAATGAGATATACAAAAATGATCCCCATGTCAATTAATACTTAGTTGGGTAACATTTAGCCTGGATTACGTCTTCCCATGGAGTGAACCAAGTCCTTGAGTTCTGCAGCTGTTATAATGTGCAACCAAGATTGAAGGATTGCTTCTATTAACTGGGTTTTATTGCTAGGTCGCTTTTGACTAACAAGTTTCTTTAGTCGGCTCCATAGATTTTCAATTGGATTAAGGTCTAGGCTATTCCCAGGCCATTCCAGCAGTGGAATAGGATTATTTTGAAACTCCAAAAAAAAAAAAGGGGGGGGGGAGGGAGTATTATTAGCCATCAAACCTCAAAAATACACTTTTCCCAAAAGAGTTCCACAATTTTGGCCACTTCTGTCTGTTGAGGAATTGCATCTGCACTAAACACACGTTTTAACACCTCGAAGCGATCTCAACTTAATTACCGAATGCCTAGCTCTTTCTGTGGCGGATGAAACAAATACGAATTCCTAATTCTGCCCATCTCTTTCCAGCCCTATTAAAGACATTCACGACATTCTGGAAGTCATGGTGTTTGATGAAGATGGAGATAAGCCGCCTGACTTTCTTGGAAAAGTTGCCATCCCTTTGCTGTCTGTAAGTTATTTTTCTCTCTGCTTTGGCTCTCCATACTTCATCTCAGCCTTAATGGCCTCCATGGGACGGGGCTGCCTTCTTATCCTCCTGCAACGATGTGTGCAGAAAGACAAATAGCCCTGTCTTGATGTTGGCATTGCGATAATCCTTTACCTTGTAGGTATGATTCTCTTTCAATCATGTTCTCTGCGTGTACAAGGAAGACGGGAATCCTGGCGCAGCTTTGATTCATCTACTAAGCATTTCCTTGAGAACATATTTCTGTACTGTGTTTGTTTACTCTCTTGCATACTTCACTGTTGGGTGTGTGCAGGGGTATGCAAAGATGCACAGTCTCTTTCTCCAGGGTACTTTGAGTAAGCCTTGATTAGTAGAGCTTATTTTCTAGGTGCTTTCACTGTTTGTTCAGATTCAAAGCAGATGTAGCGTTTTGAGGGAACCCAGGGCCGTTCAAATGCATTGTATTCTGTGAGTCCAATCTGGGTCAGTTGTGCTTCTTGATTAGGTTTTGGATGGGCTCTGTTTTCTGTGATTGCAACTTAAGCTTAATTTCATATGGGAACCCTATTGTCCTTCTTGTGGTTGCATAGTTGAATACAGCTGCAAAGCTGTTCCGGAGTATTTTCCCTGTGAAGAACACAGAATACAGAATAACAAACTCCCTGCTCAAGCAGAAGACATGTGGTCATCCAGTCTTTTCTTTAAAATCTCCAGTGATGGAGCACCCACAACTTCTAAAGGCAAGCTGTTCCACTGGTTAACTGTTTTTCACGGTTAGGAAATTTCTCCTTAGTTCTAGATGACCTCCAAGGTCCCTTCCATACTCTGTTATTCTATATTCTATACGTGTTCTAAGAAGCTAAGAGTTTCTCCTTAGCTCTAGATGACCTCCGAGGTCCCTTCCATTCTTTGTTATTCTATATTCTATACGTTTTCTAAGAAGTTAAGAATTTCTCCATAGTTCTAGAATAGATGACCTTCAAGGTCTCTTCCATTCTTTGTTATTCTATATTCTACAACGTGTTCTAAGAAGCTAAGAATTTCTCCTTAGTTCTAGATGACCTCCAAGGTCCCTCCCATACTCTGTGTTCTAAGAAGTTACTTGGATATCAGCAGCAAAACGTTTCAAACCAATCAAAAATAATAAGCCCAGTTGCCCCGACTCAGCTTCCAGACTCAGGAAAACCAAAGAGCCTGTCTGGAAGACTCACTGATAAAGCAGGTTTAGCATTTCTTCTTCCGTTTTCTAATTAAGGCTACTTCTGATTTCCCCCCCCCCCCCTTTTTTTTAAAGCAAGGAAAAACGCTTGTAGCATCTTTTGCCAGAGAGTTTTATTAAGCCCTCCTCTTTAATTAAACCATATCAGCAGCTGCCCAAGGTGGCCTGAAGGAAAGCTACAGTTTCTTTTCTCGACTTTCATAGCTTTTAGCGTAGCTCTAAAACTTTCTACCTTTTAATTGCAAGAGAGTTTGCTTTCAAAGGAATCTGAAAATGTGCAGCTTCACGGCAATGCTCCCTTTTGAACTTTGAGCCACTTCAAACTTATTACTCTTCTTCGCACATCTGTATTTTCAGCTGCCTGTTTCCCCGTTCCATTTCTTTTCCTTTTTGACTGTCCTTTGAAACTGTTTTTTAAGGCAGGCGGGGCTAATTTCTTTTGAAGAACAACTCATACTTTTAAAATTAGGAGATATCCCACAGTAACATTTGGGAGACGAGTAGGTAGATGATGTTCAAATCTCACTATTGTCAGAAACAGCTGCCTCTGAAGATACATTTATATGTGCTTTATACGTCTGAAATTTGCTGAAGTAATTTTTCCCCCCCCTCAGCCATGAATATAGGATGCTTCAGATTCTGTTTTTCAAGGCTGGCCAATCCTTTCCCAAAATATCTTGGTTTAATCTCTTCTTCTTTTTCTTTTTTTTTTTAAAAAGCATATATAGATATAATTCTCTTTTTGATCCTATTCTTTCGTATCTCAAGCTTTCCAATGTTTGCTTGGCTCTTTTTTTTTTTTTTTTTGGAACGGTTATCAAAGCTTGCGCCGTGCGCCGAACCGTTTGATGTTTACAGGGAAGGAACAACTCCTTAACATCTTTTATTCAATTTTTGATGACTCTGTTAATTTCTCCCCAAATCCTCATATCCCTGATGCTGCTGGACGGGAACAGCATGAGCAGCTGGTCTCCTGGAGAGCTAGTGTTTGCCAAATGGCTTGTGTGAGAGGCAGCCGGCTGTGTGAGTTTGACAGGGGTATGTTAGATCTCAATTTCCTCCCCTTTTCCTCTTGATTTTATAGACGTTTGTCAAGAGCCCCTCACAATTTCCCCGAACGGGGCTGTGAGAGGGAGGGAGACGTCCATGTGGCTGGATACGGAAAAAGTGAAGGAGAATGTTAATTCTCTCTCTCTCTCTCTCTTGCATAGCTGATATGTTAAGAACAAATAATAGAATAGAATAAAATAGAATTCTTTATTGGCCAAGTGTGATTGGACCGACAAGGAATTTGTCTTGGTGCATACGCTCTCAATGTACATAAAAGATGCATTTGTCAAGAATCATAAGGTACAACACTTAATGATAGTCATAGGGTACAAATAAGCAATCAAACCATATTAGGAAACAGTCAATATAAATCTTAAGGATACCAGCAACAAGGTTACAATCATACAGTCATAAGTGGGAGGAGAAGGGTGATAGGAACGATGAGAAGATTAATATTAATGCAGATTTAGTAACTAGTTTGAGAGTGTTGAGGGAATTATTTGTTTAGCACAGGGATGGCGTTTGGGGGAAAACTGTTCTTGTGTCTAGTTGTTCTTTTGTTCTATTTCCATGTATTTCTGGCTCCATTGAAAAACTTGGTTTAACACAATAAGAGAATAACAGAGTTGGAAGGGACCTCGGAGGTCTTCTAGTCCAACGCCCTGCTCAAGCAGGAAACCATATATATCATTCCTGTCCAGTCTCTCCTTAAAAGTGACGGAGAACTGAAAACTTCTGAAGGCAAGTCGTTCCACTGGTTAATTGTTCTCCCTGTTAAGGAAGTTTCTCATTAATTCTAGCTTGCTTCTCTCCTTGATTAGTTTCCACCCATGGCTTCTCGTCTTGCCTTCTGATGCTTCGGAAAATAGGTTGACCCCTTCTTCTTTGTGGCAATCCCTCAAATATTGAAACGCTGCTATCATGTCACCCCTAATCCTTCTTTTCACTAGACTAGACAAACCCAATTCCTGCAAAACTGTTCTTCTTATGTTTTAGCCTCCAGCCCCTTATTCATCTTTGATTATACATGGAAAGTTTTGATAATGTTGTCTGCAAGCATAGACTCTGGCCAAAGGTTTTATTGTCTCACTTTTCACAGCTCACTTAATGCAGAAGCAGATGAGGCAGGTCCAATCTTAGAATAACAGAGTTGGAAGGGATCTTTGTAGGTCATCTAGTCCACCCCCCCCAACCAGGAGACCCTACACCATTCCTGACAAATGGCAGTCCAATCTCTTCTTCAAAGCTTCCAATGGTGAAACTCCCACAACTTCTGAAGGCAAGCGGTTCCATTGATTGATGGTTCTCACTGTCAGAAAATTTCTCCTTGTTTCTAGGTTGAATCTCTCCTTGATCAGTTTCCATCCATTATTGCTTGTCTGGCCTTCAGGTGCTTTGGAGAATAGGTTGACTCCCTCTTCTCTGTAACAGCCCCTCAAGTATTGGAAGACTGCTACCCTGTTTCCCCAAAAATAAGACAGCCCCTGATAATAAGCTCAGTTGGGCTTTTGAGTGCATGGCAATAAGGCCAAGCGCTTATTTCAGGGTTCAAAAAAATATAAGACAGGGTCTTATTTTCGGGGAAACACGGTATCATGTCTCCTTCTCTTCTCTAGACTAGCCATGCCCAGTTCCAGCAACCGTTCTTCATATGTTTTAGCCTCCATCCCGTTAATCATCTTTGTTGCTCTTCTCTGCACTCTTTCCAGAGTCTCAACATCTTTTTTATAATATGGTGACCGAAACTAGATGCAGTATTCTAAGTGTGGTCTTACTAAGGCTTTATAAAATGGTACTAATAATTCAAGTGATCTTGATTCTATCCTTCTCCTACAAGCCTGAAAGAGCCTGAGGCTAGATTATTCTCGAGGAATACCTTCTGCCTGATAAATCACTCTGGGGAATTTAGAGCTGTCTAGAGAAGTAGGGCCTGAATCAGGGGTGAAATCCAGCAGGTTCTGACAGGTTCTGGAGAACCGGTAGCGGAAATTTTGAGTAGTTCAGAGAATTGGCAAATACCACCTCTGGCTGGCCCCAGAGTGGGGTGGGAATGGAGATTTTGCAATATCCTTCCCCCAGGAGTGGGGAGGGAATGGGGATTTTGTAGTACCCTTCTCCTGCCACGCCCACCAAGCAGGGGTGGGTTCTACTTACTTTTACTACTGGTTTGCAATGGGGCCACGCACATGCTCTTCTGCGCAAGCGCATAAGCGTTTTGATGACATGAAGCTCAGTGGGCGGAGCTTCCTGCCAGTTTTCTATAGAACTGGTGCAAACTGGGAGCAACCCACCACTGCCACCAAGCCACGTCCACAGAACCGGTACTAAAAAAATTTGGATTTCACCACTGGCCTGAATGCTTAATTCTGGATGGCATTTATTTAATTACAGGCAGTCCCTACATCTTACGACCATTCGTTTTGCAATTGTTCAAAGTAAGGATGGGACTGAACAAAGCGACGCACAACCTGTCTTCACACTTGCAACCGTTGTAGTATCTCTCTCCCGCTCCCCAGTCATGTGATCAAAATTTGGTCGCTTGGCAGTTGGCAAGCTGGATTTTCTTCGTGATTGTGTGATTTGCTGAACGACTGCCCCCCCCAAAAAAGTTTGCAAAATTGGTGCGTCTCGCTTAAGAACCATATTGCTTACCCAACTAAAATTCTGATACCAATTGGGGGTCGCAAGACGAGGAGTATCTGCATTATTTTGCATACTTAATAGCAGTGGTGGGTTTCAAATTTTTTTACTGCCAGTTCTGTGGGTGTGGCTTGGTGACCATGGCTTGGTGGGCATGGCAGGGGAAGGATACTGTAAAATCTCCATTCCCACCCCACTCCAGGGGAAGGATACTGCAAAGTCCCCATTTCCTCCCGATCAGCTGGGACTTGGGAGGCAGAGAATAGATGGGGGCGGGGCCAGTCAGAATTTTTACTACCGGTTCTCCGAACTACTCAAAATTCTGCTACCGGTTCTCGAGAACTGGTCAGAACCTGCTGAAACCCACCTCTGCTTAATAGATGCTCTAGGGAGTACTCCAAGTGGCTAACATAATTTTAAAACCAAAACCACAGAATTAGAACACAGTAAGTGGAAAAGACAGATTAAAATTAGCAATAAAGTGAACTTTTTTCCTAGCACCAAACTAAAACATTCCTCTCTTTCTTAGGCAATTTACTAGTTGAATTGAACTTAACGTTTAGTTCCTGTTCTACACTTAAATATTGTATCACACTAGTGTATAAATGGGAAAAGATCAGACTCATTCTGTTTTGTCTTGTTTTTTACATTGAAATAGTAGACTTCTCCTTCTTGGGCTATTGATTGTTTTGCATTGGTTTCACTCTTTGAATCTTTCTCCCCCCCCCCCCCCGCCCCCCAGACGTTTCCAAAACCTTTTGATGATTCTAATCACTTTGTAATCTGCTTTGAGAAATCTGGATAGTGGATGGGTTTGAAATACAATAAGTAAATAAATTAATATTTCAAGGGCGGCCAGCTGGTTGCCCGAGACTAGATCCAATTCTCATCTTCCTTTATTTGTGCTTTGGTGGGTCCTAGCAAATGGAGCAAAGAATAGCAATGTGCAAAACTCAACCAATCTGACAGCAGAACGATCTGGAATTGGTGTGTTTTGCACATCCCCAGTGAACAATGTGCTGAAATGGTTGTTGAAACAAGAGGAGGGAAAAAAAGGCCTTCCTTGTGTTACAGAGATGGAGCAGAGAACTACAGCTTAAATCCAGATGTTTGAGGACTGCATTCTGTAGATTTTTTTTTAAGCATATGTGGTTAAAGGCAGTCCCACCATATCTGGGTTTGTTGTTCTATATTGCATCTGGAGCTGGACTGGGAAAATGTGGTTTGTGAAAAGAGGGGATGGAACTTTCTGAATTTGCTTTTGGACTACAGAGATCGATGGTGATGATCTGCTTTGGTGGTTTTCTTTATGTTGGAGATAAATAGTTTCATAAATAAGGGCACAAAAAGTAACTTGCATTTTTTTTGTGTCACACTTTATCCACCATATATTTAACCTGATGACAGTGTCAGTGTGTTAAGAAGCACAGCCCTTACTCTGAATGGACTTGGTTGTTTTTTAAACTGTCGATATGTAACTAGATTAGGTTGGCTGGACGCAATGTGGAAATAATATAATTGCATCATTACATCACAGAGCTTCATATCACTTATGAGCATAACAGGAAGAAAGGAAGGAAGGAGAGGGAGAAAGAAAGAGAAAAAGGAAAGAAAGAGGAAAAGAAAGAAAGTGGAAAAAGAAAGGAAAGAAAGAAAGAAAGTGGGAGGGAGGAAGGAGAGGGAGAAAGAAAGAGAAAGAAAGGGAAAGAAAGGGAAAGAAAGGGAAAGAAAGGGAAAGGAAAGAAAGAAAGATGAAAAGAAAGAAAGAAAGAAGGGAGAGGGAGGCAGGCAGGCAGGAAAGAAGGAAGGAAGGAGAAAGAAAGAGAAAAAGGAAAGACAGATGAAAAGAAAGTGGAAAAAGAAAGAAAAGAAAGAAAGTGGGAGGGAGGGAGGGAGGAGAGGGAGAAAGAAAGAGAAAGGAAAAAAGAAAGAAACAGGGAAAGAAAGAAAGAAAGAAAAAAGGGAGAGGGATGGAGGCAGGCAGGAAGGAAGGAAGGAAAGAAAGGAGGAAGGAGGGAAGGAAGGAAGGAAGGAAGGAAAGTTTGGCTAGAGATTGTTCTACCATAGCAGTAATTACTACACTAAAAGAGAAGGTTGAACATTGTCAGTTTGATGACAATTTTTTTCAAAAAATGAGAGTCTGGACTTTACTTTAAAGTCTGGACTTGTAACTCTTTAGCCCAATAAGCTTATCCCCAAACTGAAACATCTACAGTACATTGTGCCTAGCGTAAGTAGAAATTTATTTACGATTATAATCCCATAATTTGCTGTGACTGAGCACCGCTGAATAAAGTTTTTTCCTAAACTGGTAAGCCTAGATCCATTTGACAAATCCCAGAATTCCCCTTGAATTCCTAACTGAATGCTAATTATTGAGTTCTTTCTCAAGGGCAGGTTATATTTCTCTCCTTCTTCTCTACCCCCCTTCTGTTTTGCTTAACATTGAAGAGAATCGTTTGGAAAAATTAAAAAAAAAACATCTGACTCCTTCTGTGATTATCTACGTTAACCGTCATAAAAGATTTCCTCGCGGCTGATAATTCACAGAAGGAAATCAGGGGGCGGGAAACAGCATCAGAACCGTGGTAGGGGAGGGATGGGAGAAGTTGTACACAACATTTGGACAGCAATTTCCTGGGTTGGCCAAATGATGAATTTCTCCTCAGATATGAGAATGGCCGATGATTCCTTGCAGCTGTTAACCAGCGGTGGCAAATCCTGCTGGAACCATTGTGTGCCATGCTTTCAACCACGGAGCCTACACATCTGCATTGAAGCCAGATGTGCTTCTGTAAATAAATGCTTGTGTGGGTTGGGGTGTGTGTGTTTGTGTGTGTGTGTGTGTGTGTAAAAAGGGAGAAAAATTGCCAACTCGTTTTTCTTGCAGACGAGAGCAAACGCAAGCTCTGCCATTCCCCTCTTAAGAGCTCTTAGCTCCCTGTTCAGTATCAGAACTCCCAACGTTTTCCCGTTTCATTAAAATTCTCCAGCGGTCAATAAGGGTTGATGCTTAATAGACGTAGCTCCGGCTCTCTTTAGTAGCGCTGAATTCCCACACATCCATTTCACCTGGCAGGTTTTGTACAAATGGCTGAGCAAAATCTATCCATTAGGCTAGGGCAAAGTCTGGCCTGAAGCCTGATATTCCGCAGGGGTGTTTAGAAGAAGATACAGTTTTGTGCAGTTTGCAATAAACTTTGGTCGAGTCACCGTGATTTAACCTTTTTTAGATAACTGTTGGCCTGGATTGAATCTTCATTCTTTTTTTTTTAAATTTGATTTATATGCCGCCCTTCTCTGGAGACTCAGGGCGGCTTACAATGCGCTAAGCAATAGCCTTCATACTTTTGTATATTTGTACAAAGTCAGCTTATTGCCCCCACAAACTGGGTCCTCAATTTACCTACCTTAGAAAGGATGGAAGGCTGAGTCAACCTTGAGCCTGGTGAGATTCGAATCTGCACTATCCAACTGTACTATCCAAGGCTCTTTCCAAACATTCAGTTTGGAAGTCTTCACATGAAGAATATTAGATTTTTCCAGATATTCAGAAGGTTTCTATATCCCCCCACACCAGTCATTGAGAACAATCAACCCATGGAACAGAAGTTGCCTTCAGAAGTTGTGGGAGCTTCATTACTGGAGGCTTTCAAGAAGAGACTGGACTGCCATTTATTGGAATTGGTGTAGGGTCTCCTGCATGGGCAGGGGGTTGGACTAGATGAACTACAAGGTCCCTTCCAACTCTGTAAATCTGAATCTATCTAAGATGATCAAAGGTCTGGAGCCTAAAACATACAATGAGCGGTTGCAGGAACTGGGCATGGCTAGTCTAGTGAAGAGAAGGACCAGGGGAGACATGATAGAAGTCTTCTAATACTTGAGGAGCTGCCACAGAGAGGAAGGGGTCAAGCTATTTTCCATGGCACTCAAAGGCCAGACAAGGAATAATGGATGGAAACAGAAGAAGGAGAGATTCAACCTGGAAATAAGGAGGAATTTTCTGACATTGAGAACAAACCAATGGAACAGCTTTCCTTCAGAAGTTGTGGGAGCTTCATTTTGTTTTTTTAATTTATATTTATATGCCACCCTTCTCCGGAGACTCAGGGCGGCTTACAGTGCGTTAAGCAATAGCCTTCATACTTTTGTATATTTATACAAAGTCAGCTTATTGCCCCCACAAACCGGGTCCTCATTTTACCCACCTTAGAAAGGATGGAAGGCTGAGTCAACCTTCATCCCTGGAAGCTTTCAAGAAGAGACTGGACTGCCATCTGTCAGAAATGGTGTAGGGTCTCCTGCTTGGGTGGGGGTGGGGGGGGTTGGACTAGATGACCTACAAGGTCCTTTCCAACACTTCATTTGTCATTAAATAGATCCCTCAAGATTCTAATTTGTCATATTGGAGAGATTAGAACAAGTTTCTGTAATCGGAGCATCCTTCACATAGGTAGTTTTCAATGGCCACGCTGGCTGGGGAATTCTGGGAGATCTGAAGGGTCCCAAGATTAGCAAAACTGAGATTAAGGTATTATTTCTTATCTCTGGATATTTAGGTGGGTTTTCAGTTTTGTTTCAGATGACAACTGGGGCTTTCTAATCTCTACGTATACCCTCCAATTGAGTTATGAGTGAAGCAAGCAAAGATTCCTTTGAGTTGAGTTGATCTTTGTATGGTAACTTCATGGATGCAGCTATAAAAAAATACAGGTAGTCCTTGACTTATAACAGTTGACTTAGTGACCGTTCACAGTTACAATGGCACTGGAAAAAGTGATTTATGACTATTTTCCCGCACTTATACAGCCGGGAGGGGGAGAAGAGAACTGGCTCGCCAGTTGTGCAATTCAAGCTGCGTGTCTGTGTATGCGCCAGCCAGTCGCTAGTGCGATCCAGTTCCAAACAGGCCAGGGCCAGGTAGTGAGCTGAGGCCCAGTTCCAAACAGACACAGATGCAGATTAACAGAGTTGGAAGGGACCTTGTAGGTCATCTAGTCCAACCCCCTGCCCAAATAGGAGACCCTATACCATTTCTGACAGATGGCAGTCCAGTCTCTTCTTGAAAGCCTCCAGTGATGAAGCTCCCAGAACTTCTGAAGGCAACTTCTGTTCCATGGGTTGATTGCTCTCAATGTCAGAAAATTTCTCCTTATTTCCAGGTTGAATCTCTCCTTGGTCAGTTTCCATCCATTATTCCTTGTCTGGCCTTCGGGTGCTTTGGAGAATAGCTTGACCCAGTGGTGAAATCTAAAATTTGTTACTACCGGTTCTGTGGACATGGTTTGGTGGGTGGGGTGGGTGGGTGGGTGGTGTAATGTGACTGGGTGGGCGTGGCCAATTTTTTTTTTATTTTTAAAACCATTTTTTCTACAACCTCTTTGGCGAAGAGGTTGTAAAAAATTGCTTTCAAAGGCTCTGACGATCCAAGCTGAGTTGCCTGATCAGCAGAGGGTTTTTAAACCCTCTGACGATCAGGCAACTCAGCTTGGATCATCAGAGCCATTTAAAAGAAAAAAAGTCTCTGATGATCGCACGGCTCAGCTGGGCATGGGGGGGGGGGGGGGCAGGGATTTTGCTATCAGTTCTCCAAACCACCCGCCTCCGTCACTACCGAATTGGGCGATCCGGTCCGAACCAGAAACATTTCATCCCTGGCTTGACCCCCTCCTCTCTGTGGCAGCCCCTCAAATATTGGAAGGCTATCCCGTCTCCCCTGGTCCTTCTCTTCATTAGACTAGCCGTGCCCAGTTCCTGCACCCGTTCTTTGTATGTTTTTGCCTCCAGTCCCCAAATCATCCTGGTTGCTCTTCTCTGCACTCTTTCTAGAGTCTCAACATCTTTTTTATAGTGTGGTGACCAAAACTGGATGCAATATTCTAGGTGTGGTCTTACTAAGGCTTTATAGAGTGGTATTATTACCTCTTCTACAGGCCACAGCCTGGTAGTGGGCTGTGGAGCAGGGGCTGTAGACGTAAAGAGTCCTGTGTAAGCACTTAAGAATTAATTTTGGAAGCGAGGGCTCGTTAGCATCATGCAGTTTTCTTAACCGTTCCCTGCATTTTTCTTTCATCGTTTTTTCAAGGGGAGAAAAAAAAGAACTTCTTCACCAAACTTCCAGAAAATTCTTTCTTTCTCTCCTCAGTCCTTATTCCACCTTTTGGCCATCTCTAAATATGGCAAGCACATTTCTGAAAGACGCTTCTCTGAAACCTGTTGTCTAGACTGACTAAAAGCCTGAAAGAACCCAGAACGATTAAACGATGCCAGTGGCTTTTTATTTTTTATTTTTAGTTCACAACGGTAACCGATTGTGTATCCTCTTATTTATTTGATTTATAACCTGCCGCTCTACTCTTAAGGCCGAGGTTGCCATCTTCTTTGATTTGCAGTGACTCTCCCGCTCGCTATTGGTCAGCTAATGATGCAAAGGTGTCCGGTCGTATAATCGTTGAACAGAAAAGAAAGTAGAAGCAGTGGGAGGTTAGCCCCCTCCTCTTTCTAATTGACTCACTTTGAAAGAGAGAAAAAAAATCTACATTTCTTGAAGGGAGAAAAAACACCGTTCAGCCTGGTATTATGTTAAAAGCCCAACGTGGACTGGGTGTTTGCTGCTGCAAAAGACTTCAAAAGACTTTTGCCGTTGCAAATTATTATCATTGCATCTCAGCTTGCCAACGAACGATGGAGGGAGGTAGAGGGAGATAGAAAATTCCCCCAACACTGTCAAACTATCCACTAAGTCTGCATTACTCTTCTCATCGTTCCTATCACCCATCTCCTCCCACTTATGACTGCATGACTATAACTTTGTTGCTTGTATCCTTACAATGTATATTGATCGTTTCCTAGTATGATTCGATTGCTTATTTGTACCCTATGAGTATCATTAAGTGTTGTACCTTATGATTCTTGACGAATGTATCTTTTCTTTTATATACATTGAGAGCATATGCATCGAAGACAAATTCCTTGTGTATCCAATCACCCTTGGCCAATAAAGAATTCTGTTCTGTTCTGTTCTGTTCTGTTCTGTTCTGTTCTGTTCTGTTCTGTTCTGTTCTGTTCTATTCTATTCTATTCTATTCTATTCTATTCTATTCTATTCTATTCTATTCTA
>WNWU01000044.1:4439960-4452587 GCA_012654045.1 Ptyas mucosa
AGATAGATAGATAGATAGATAGATAGATAGATAGATAGATAGATAGAGATATGGATGGATGGACAGACAGACAGTCATTATGTTGTTCTCCAGATTTGTTGGCCTAGTGTGGCTGAACCATTACTGATGTTTTTATTGTGTGCCATATATCTGTAGATATCCCATCAATTCCGAAAGCTTTC
Source organism: Ptyas mucosa (assembly GCA_012654045.1). Classification (NCBI taxonomy): domain Eukaryota; kingdom Metazoa; phylum Chordata; class Lepidosauria; order Squamata; family Colubridae; genus Ptyas; species Ptyas mucosa. The sequence goes on from WNWU01000044.1 coordinate 4,440,143, forward strand.
TGATTTGGTAATGACCAGGAGGATTGAATAACAAAATAATAGAGTTGGAAGGGACTTTGGAAATCTTTTAGTCCAACCTCCTGCTCAAGGAGGACCCGGTTTGTGGGGGCAATAAGCTAACTTTGTATAAATGTACAAAAGTATGAAGGCTATTGCTTAACGCATTGTAAGCCGCCCTGAGTCTCCGAAGAAGGGCGGCATATAAATCAAATTTAAAAAAAAAAAAAAGCAGGAGACCTTATGCCATTCCAGACAAATGGCTGTACACGCTCTTCTTGAAAGCCTCCAGTGTTGGAGCATCCACAACTACTGGAGGCAATCCGTTCCACTGATTAATTGTTCTCACTGTCAGGAAATTTCAGCTTAGTTCTAGCTAATTTCCATCCACTGATGGTTGACGTAACTTCGTCTTCTTGTCTGTCCTAGAAGTTTTCATAAATAGGGAGTATCTTCCAAACTATTTTGGATGTTGACCCTCCTACAGTTCAGTAGATTTCTTCTGTCTCTGTCTGATCTTATTTGAATCATCTCCCATTCATACATTGGCAACTTTTAGGAAACAAATTCAAAGTTGGAAGCTCTGTATGAGTTCTTTTGGAAAGCTGTTCTTGTTTTTCCATGTCCGCTTCCATGTCTTTACAGATGTTGCCCTATTGCTTCTCGTCTCTTCTAACAAGCTCTCTGACATTCTTTGTTCAGATCCTGCCTGAGATCCTTGTCATTCTTGGCCAGGACTTCTCTTCTGTTCTTGGCAATTTCCACTGTCTCTTCTGTCATCATTTGTTTTTTTCTGTTTCTTCATCTTTGGCAGTCTCTTTTCACATTCACCCGTAGCAACTTTTCTTGATTTCCGCGACCTTAATAAAGATTTCATTTCGTTTCACAGTTCCTCTGGTTCCCCTATCAATGAGGTTTAGGACTTGAAAAAGATTCCTAATGGGGGGATATATTCTCAGGATCACATTTCTGAAAATTCACTGGCTGTCTTCTTCTGCTTTAGCTTAACCTGGAACTTACACATGAGCATCTTATGATCTATTTCACAGTCGGCCTGTGGCCACATTTCTCTGTTATATTTCTCTGAGCTCATCCTTGTAACTGAACTCTTATAACTGAGCCTTTCCTTTTCCTTGTACCAATAATATGGTCAAGTTGATTTCTGTGTGCTGTGTTTAGTGACATCTATGTGTAAAGGTGTTGTTCTGGTGGTTGTATTAGCTTCTAGTCCAAACCCCTGCTCGAGCAGGAGACCCTACATCATTTCAGATAAATAGTTGTCCAGTCTCTTTTTGAAAGCCTCCAATGATGGAGCATCAACAACTTCTGAAAGAAAACTATTCCATTGGTTGATTGCTCTCACCATTAGGAAATTTCTCTGTAGTTCTAGGTTGCTTCTCTCCTTGGTTTGTTTCTTGTCTTGCCTTTTTGTGCTTGATTTCTATTAAGTTATGGGTGTTCCATCACTGGAGGCTTATAAGAAGAATTTGGACAGCTATTTGTCTGGACGTGTTTTCTGCTTGAGGAGGGGGTTGCATTAGAATACACCCAAGGTCCCTTCCAACTATGTTATTCTGTTATGCTGTTGTTGTTCTTCTGTTGTCATTCTGGTAGGGCAGGTTACATCTGCCATTTTGTGAATCAGGAAAACCATGCTTGAATGGTAGCCATTTCCTGAGAGTTTTCAGCCATGGTCTCAGAATTTCCACACTATTCCACTATTTATTGTGTTCATGTAATCTAATCTTCCACACTATTGGCACATACATAATGTCAGGGTTCCAAGGAACACTCCCAACAAAATAAAGCTCTGAGGTCTGAGGTTCCTCAAAGTTCCAATTTATTAGAGGTGTCATGTTGGCACATCTGGGAAAACCCGAATCTGAAAGCTTCCAGGTTTTCTCCACCCAACTAACAATTCACAGCCCTGCCCCATACCCACAAGGTCATCACATTGTCCAATCAACTTTTCACACTCAACTGGATACAATCTTCTGGCAGACTCCCTCAAATGCAGGCAAAAATCCTTGAATACAGAATGTTATGACTAACTTTTTACCGCTCCAACAACAACCCCTTCCCAACTTCCCCAAATAAAATATGTGGCAGTTAAGAAGCAAAAAAGAAAATTGTCTTCCAAAACTGACAGTCTTCTCCCCCTCTGGAAAGGAACACATAGTTTCCATCCATTGATTCCCATCTTGCCTTTTGGTGCTTTAGAAAATAGTTTGACCCCCTCATCTTTGTAGGTGCTCGATCAGTTTTTCCTACCAATGCACGTGTTTTCCTGGTCAAATACAAAAATGGTTTACTTCTGCAATCTGTCATGTATTTGCAATCACTGAAGTGATCATCTGCTTCTAGCATCTTCTTATATCCCTGCTACCTGATATAGGTGCTCACTTGCTTCAGTTTGTACAGTTTTGATGAACTTTATGGCTTGATGGTCCTGATGGAATATAGACTCTTGGCAGCCACTTCTGGTTTTCTTGGCTCATCCTGCTCAGGAACCCTCCAGATTCTGCACAACTAGGAGTCTTCCCTCTTCTAGTGGAGACCCAGGAGAAATTATTGAAAATGTGAAACACTTTGGCCAGTTGTCTGTGGAGAGTTTCAGTCATCCTGATCATGGTTGTCCCAAGAGTGCTTTTTCAAAAGGCAACTGGACTTTATTTTTCCTTGAAGATGTTTCGCTTATCATCCAAGAAGCTTCTTAGATGAGAAGTGAAACTTCTTCAAAGAAAAACACAGTCCAGTTGTGTCCACTACTGTCATCACCACCACTATCAATAGGGTGACGCAGTGTAGGCGAACATAAAGGGAGAGTAGCCATATATACCAATTGCTATAGGAATTTGTCTGATCCTCTTTGAGGCCATCTAAACCAGGGGTCTCCAACCATGGCAACTTTAAGACTTGTAGACTTCAACTTTAAGACTTGTGGACTTCAACTCCCAGAATTCCTGGGAATTCTGGGAGCTCAAGTCCACAAGTCTTAAAGTTGCCAAGGTTGGAGACCCCTGATCTAAACAATTGGCCCAAATGTTCCAAAGGTGCTTTTTCAAAAGGCAACGGGACTGTGTTTTTCTTCGAAGACATTTCGCTTCTTATCTAAGAAAGCTTCTTGGATGAGAAGCAAAACGTCTTCAAGGAAGAACAAAGTCCAGTTGCCTTTTGAAAAAGCACCCTTGGGACAACCCATGATCAGGATGACTGAGACTCTCCATAGACAACTGGCCAAAGTGTTCCATATTTTCAATAATCTCTCCTGGGTCTCCACTAGAAGAAGGAAAACTCGTAGTTGTGCAGAATCTGGAGATGCCCAACATAGCAGGAAACAGAACTGAAATATTTTCTGTCTTGCATCATCATGGGATCAAGGCAGAGAATTTGCAACGATTTTATTGGTTCGATTTATATGCCGCCCTTCTCCGGAGACTCAGGCCAGCTTACAATGCGTTAAGCAATAGCCTTCATACTTTTGTATATACCTGCTTAGTAGGGCTTTTGCCCCCCCCAAGCGGTCTTTTTTATACAAAGTCAGCTTATTGCCCCCACAATCCGGCTCCTCATTTTACCTACCTCGGAAGGACGAAAGGCTGAGTCAACCTTGAGCCTGGTGAGATTTGAACTCGCAGTAATTGCAGGCAGCTGGCAGCTAAGTGCTACTTTAACAGCGCTTTAGTCCGCTGCTCCACCAAGACTCCTTGTTTGCTTTTTGCCTCCCTTGGGATGACCCATAGGATACACCTTGTCATATGTTAACATCGGGGTCCATTTACCTTTTAGCTGCTCTTTGTTGCCAAGACAACTTAATATTTTGCTTTATAAAACCCCGTCCCAGATTAATTTTCCCTTTCAAGTACATAGTTGTTCCTGAACTGCCCCCTTCTTTGTTGCAATTTTTCAACAAAACTCATTTTAATTTTGCTTGGGTGCATCTCTTTCATTCTGCTATATTTGTGTACCTTTATCACATAGAAGGCTTAGTTAAAAAAAAAATATCGGCCTATTCAAATACTAGCATACCCCGAAGAATATTTTCATACATTGTCTGCAAAAATCAAAACAAAAGTACTGAGATTCAAGTTGCCCTGACATTTCATCGTACCCTCGCTTTCTTTTTTAACCCTCTCTTTCAACAATTGGCGCGATAATGCTGTATAGAATTTTGTATCTGATTCTTAAGATTGATTACGTATGTGCTAATGTGTTTTCTGCCTCCTAATGTTTTCGTAATGGCCCTAAAGGGAGGGAACAATCATTGAAATAAGCAACAATGGGAGAACAAACTGAGTGTTTGGAATCTCAGCCTTGACATTCCAACTGGTTCATTTGTCAAAGGATGAACAAAAAACCCCTTACCAGGAGAGAAACTTGGCAATGAATTAAAATAACATAAAATAAGGTCTCTCAAAACCTTCTGGCCTTCAGAACAATTAGACCTCATATGTTTTGTTAACATGTTTTCTTGGATGGGGGTTATTGGGTGCTGCTGTTTTTCTGTTGTTATTTATTTATTTTTAAGCTTTCATGTCCTTGAGAGTTAAAGAAAAAGATGATTGTTAAAGGAAAAAATAAATTAGCGATTTTTAATTGGCATTATGGACATACCTATCACACTGTTCCTTTCTGGAATAAGCAATTTTGTGCAAAGCAAAGGGAAGGTGAAAAAAATCTTAGTTGTTTTACTTTTTAAAAACATGTGTTCCAAAAAGGATATTTTGGACTTCATCGTCCCATCCTGTGATTAAAAGAGAGAGAGAGAGAGAGAGGGAGGGAGGGAGGGAGGGAGGGAGGGAGGGAGGGAGGGAGAGAGAGGGAGAGAGGGAGAGAGAGAGATGAATAGATAGATGATAGATAGATAGATAATAGATAGACAGAGATAGATAGATGATAGATAGATAGATGACAGATAGATGATAGATAATAGTTAGTTAGATAGATAGATAGATAGATAGATAGATAGATAGATAGATAGATGATAGATGATAGATAGATGATATAGATGATAGATAGGTACCATAGAGAGGCAGATATAGATAGGTAGGTAGGTAGGTAGGTAGGTAGGTAGATAGATAGATAGATAGATAGATAGATAGATGATAGACAGACAGACAGAGATAGATAGATAGATAGATAGATAGATAGATAGATAGATGATAGATAGATAGATAGATGATAGATAGATGACAGATAGATGATAGATAATAGTTAGATAGATAGATGATAGATAGATGATTGATAGATGATAGATAGATGATGATATATAGGTACTGTAGAGAAGCAGATATAGATAGATGATAGATAGATAGATAGAAAGATAGTTAAATAGATAGATGATAGACAGACAGACAGACAAGATTTGAATAATATACAAGGGAGCTTTTCTTCTGGTTTGTTTAACTTTTCTTTTTTTGCATAAAAAGCATATATTTTTGAAAAGAACTACTTATCCATTGGACTTTTTTTCAAATAGTCTTAATATTTTTCTTCTTTTTTTTTATTTTAAAGGACTACATTATTGTAGAAGAGGACGAGGATGATGACGACAAGGTAAGAGGGAATAATGGAATCTGAGACCTTAAACTGGAGATAAATGTTCTGCAAGCATACATACACAATTACTGGGAACATTAGTCTAAGAAGAGTAATTCCTGTACATTAGAAAATAAGGCATTGTAGAAAAACCAATTATGCATTTCAAGCTTTTATTATTGCTTTTTTTTTTTGCATCAGGTTACTACAATGTACAAAAGCTGACTTTTTTTTTTAATGTAATGAAGTACATTCTCCTCTTCCATACAACGCAAGGACTTTTAGGGCTAGCAGTTGGCTGGGATGTAACCCAGAGGAACATGGTTTCTATCAAATAGATGGTTGTGTTCTTGTCAAAATATACAGAGACCTTTCTTGACCATAACACAGAGAGCTTCTGGGAATTGTACCGTTGTCTTTGGAGACTAACTGTTTACAGCTTAGAAACCCCTTAGACAGTTAATTAAAAAACAGAGGAACCAATTAATTCCTTTCCGTATGAACAGTCGAACTTTAAACTAAAAAAAATGTTGGGCTGCTGGATCCCTTTTTTTAAAATTATTTTTTCTCCCCTCCTTTTCCAAATACTAACTGTGATGGAAAATAATAACGGTTGGTTTCCCAAGCAAGCTACCATTAAAGGTTTCTCCTTAGTGATGGCCTTTAACCACAGAAGCCTGTCTTATTCCATGAAATTGTAAGACATCTAAAATGTCACTTTTCTCTCCCCTGCTTCCAGAGTAACACAGGTTTCATTTCATTGTGTACCAAGTGAAGGTTTTAAAAGAAGGATTTTTTTCCCTGATAAAAAAAGAGAGAGAGAGAGCTTATTTTGTCATTAAAGAAGGCCGTGCCAAGTTTTCTTGGGATTTGACCGTGTACTGAAATAGGCTTATTTAATGAGAAAATCCCCATTTCTTTTGTTTCTTAGCTTTTCATTCAGTTCTTCGACACCCAATTACATTTCTGACATTATTGTGAAAAGAAGTTTTCCCCCCTGTATACTTAAAGCGAGTGGACAACTGTCCCTTAAGATTGGCTGTAGAACCTCTTCGATATACCACTTTATAAGGCCTTGGTAAGGCCACACTTGGAATATTGCATTCAGTTTTGGTCACCACGATGTAAAAAAGATGTTGGGATTCTAGAAAGAGTGCAGAGAAAGGCAACAAAGAGGATTAGGGGACTGGAGGCTAAAACATATGAAGAACGGTTGCAGGAACTGGGTATGTCTAGTTTAATGAAGAGAAGGACTAGGGGAGACATGATAGCAGTATTCCAATATCTCAGGGGCTGCCCCAAAGAAGAGGGAGTCAAGCTGTTCTCCAAAGCACCTGAGGGCAGGACAAGAAGCAAAGGGTGGAAACTCATCAAGGAGAGAAGCAACTTAGAACTAAGGAGAAATTCCCTGACAGTTAGAACAATTAATCAGTGGAACAACTTGCCTCCAGAAGTTGTGAATGCTCCAACACTGGAATTTTTAAAGAAGATGTTGGATAACCATTTGTCTGAAGTGGTGTAGGGATTCCTGCCTGGGCAGGGGGTTGGACTAGAAGACCTCCAAGGTTCTTTTCAATTCTGTTATTCTATACATCTTAATCCATTGTACAAAATATGAAGACACTTGAACTAGCAGTAAGGGACTGGAGGCTAAAACAGATGACCCAGCTGGTGTTTGGAGCTCTTCTGCGCATGCGTGCGCGTTTACACATGCGTGCAAGAGTACCGGTGCGCAGCCCACACCTGCGCAGACGGCGTTCGCGTGTGTGCATTGCCCGCATAAAAACCACGCACATGCGCAGATGGTGCCATTGCGCGTGCAGTGCATGGGGGGAGCCACACGAAAGCTGTATGCGTGGACAGATGGTGTGGTTGTGCATGCAGCCCATGGGGCAGAGCCGTGCATTAGCGCGGATGGCATGCATGCTCATCAGTGGTGGGTTGCCCCCGGTTCGGTCTGGTTCTTGCGAACTGGTAGTAAAGGGCTCCCCCGCCACCCGGATGTCATCATAGACAATCTGCGCATATGCGATCCCGCTGCAAACCGGTAGTAAAGGTAAGTAGAACCTACCCCTGACACGCACAAAGCGCATGAAGCATGTACCTGTTCGGCATTCGCCAGTGGTGAAATGTAAAATTTGTTACTACCGGTTCTGTGGGCGTGGCTTGGTGGGGGATAATGTGACTGGGTGGGCGTGGCCAACTTTTTTTCTTTTTTTTTTTTACTTTTAAAAGATTTTTTTCTACAACTGCTTTGGCCAAAGAGGTTGCAGAAAAAAATGCTTTTAAAAGCCTCTGACGATCAGGCAACTCAGCTGGGTTCGTCAGAGGCTTTTAAGAGAGGCTTTCAAAGAGGTTGCAGAAAAAAATGCTTTTAAGAGCCTCTGACGATCAGGCAACTCAGCTCTACAACCTCTTCGGCTGAAGAGGTTGTAGAAAAAAATGCTTTTAAAAGTTAAAAAAAAAAGCTTCTGATGATCGCGCGTCTCAGCTGGGCATGGGGAGGAGGGTGCAGGGATTTTTGCTGCCGGTTCTCTGAACCACCCACCGCCATCGCTACCGGATCGGACGATCCGGTCCGAACCGGGAGCATTTCACCCCTGGCACTCGCTGAGTACAAGGTTCGCCACCACTGCAATAGCAGGACTACTTGGTATGTTAAAAAAAAAATAGCCTCCTTTGGAATAAATCCTCGACAACCTCATTATTCAGGACTGCATGACAAATGTTAAATGTTTGAATATTTCAGCCTCCCTTGGACCATGTCCATGGAGCTCATTTTCCAAAAAACAGGCTGATTATTTTGTGGCAAAAGAGTAAAAATTCTTATTCTGTTCAACATTTTTTTTTCCATTTAAAAAACCCTCTTTTCCCTTCAAGATTGAATTTACCCTTTTGTGGTCTTGTTTAAGCCTAGTCAATTCTTCCTCTGTTCAGAAGATGAGGGGAAGGTATTAAGTAACACAAGTATTCTTTAATCAATTCTTACCCGTGAATTTATTTTCAAGGTCGTAATTTTTTCCCCGTTTTTAAATAGTACTTTTATTAACCATTAAATAAAAAGAGTTAAAAAGAAAAAAATAGAAAGCGTAGAATAGAAAATCAGAGCTTTCACTGTGAACAGAACAGCAAAATATGGAGGCTAAAGGCTATCAGAGTGAAAACTTAGATTAATTTACAATATTAATACAGTAGTGCTAACACATCATAACCATGAATAAAACCAAGATGAGGTTCTATTTAAAACAAATCTTATATTCATTAAAGATAGAAAAGAACAGTGCTTTCCTTCTAGAACCTGTTAAGAATGGAACAATAACGGAGCTGGAAGGGACCTTGGAGGTCATCTAGGCCAACCCCCTGCTCACACAGAAGACCTGTACCAGGGATTCGAACCGCCGAACTGCCGACCTTTCAGATCGACAAGCTCAGTGTCTTAGCCACTGAGCCACCTCAGGATCAGGGACTTTGTGTTTCCTTGGGAAGGTATTCTGCAATTGAGATGGCTTGCAGAAAAGGTCCTGCCCCTTGCATCTACAGACTCTTCCTACCTTGGTGGTAGGACATGTAGACATCTGTCTATGAAACAAGGTCCTTGTGACTCTTTGGACGTCAGAATAAATCCCTGATTCCCACTTTAATGCAATCTCACAGTCCCAGGCAGTCCAGCAAGCTCACAAGAGAAGATGTAATATTGTGTGGCTAAATTGTGTGATCGCCACATTTTTGTAGCGCAATCTGAGATGTGTAAACAAAGCCAGCAGGATAGCTATCCAGCTGCCACATGACGGTTCTTCACAGTTCCATGCTGCAAGAACAGGCTTGCTTTGAAAGATCTCACTTGCAAATGTTTATTTCACTGCTGTGAAGAACTGGTCAGAAGTTAGATCGAACTAGGAAAAACATGGCACGCAGTCCTCCCAGTTCGAACCGGCTTCAGCCATTCATGCTTGGAAGCAACGCGCTGGAGCTTAGGAACCATAAAAGCCTAGAGCAGGGATGGCTAACCTTTTTGCCGTCGCGTGCCAAAAGCGGGGGGAGAGTGGGGGGTTTGCTCACGTGTGTGCCCACACCCATAATTCAATGCGCCCTATCCCCCATGCATGCATGCGCAATCCCCCCCCCCCATGCTCCCATGCTTTTGGCACGCAATGGCCCGGTAGGCCTGTTTTTCGCCCTCCCCAGGGCAGGGCGAAAATGGCCTTCCCCACCCTTCCAGAGGCCCCCAGAGGCCCTCTGGAGGCCAGAAATGGCCCATTTCCCAACTTCTGGTGGGACTGAAAGGCCCATTTTTTGCCCTCCCCAGGCTCCAGAGCCTTTCTAGGCACCTGAGGAGGGTGAAAACGGCCTTCCCCACCTCTTTGGACACCGGAAATGGCCTTTTTCCCAACTTCTAGTGGGCCTGGAAGGCCACGAAAATCAGCTGGCTGGCGCGCACATGTCTGTTGGAGCTGAGCTATGGCAACACTCGTGTGCCCACAGATATGGCCCCACATACCACCTGTGGCACGCGTGCCATAGGTTCGCCATCACGGGCCTAGAGATTAAAACAGTGGTGAAATCCAAATTTTTTTTACTACCGGTTCTTCAGGCATGGCTTGGTGGGCGTGGCAGGGGAAGGATACTGCAAAATCTCAATTCCCACCCTACTCTAAGGGAAGGATATTGCAAAATCTCCATTCCCACCCCACTCGGGGGCTAGCTAGAGGTGGTATTTGCCGGTTCTCTAAACTACTCAAAATTTCTGCTACTGGTTCTCCAGAACCTGTCAGAACCTGCTGGATTTCACCCCTGGACTAAAACATATGAAGAACGGTTGCAGGAACTGGGTATGACTAGTCTAGAGAAGAGAAGGACTAGGGGTGACATGATAGCAGTATCCCAATATTTGAGGGGCTGCCACAAAGAAGAGGGAAGGCCAACATTTTCCAAAGCACCAGAGGGCAGGACAAGAGACAATGGATGGAAACTAATCCAGGAGAGAAGCAACCTGGAATTAAGGAGAAACTTCATAACAGGGAGGACAATTAACTAGTGGAACTGTTTGCCTTCAGAAGTTGTGGATTTTCCATCATTGGAGGCTTTGAAGAAGAGACTGGACAGACACTTGCCTGAAATGGTATAGGGTCTCCTGCTTGAGCAGGGGGTTGGACCTCCAAGATCCCTTCCAGCTCTATTCTGATTGATCATAATTATGTTGTTCTGAGTAGCACTACAAGTTGACAAGTCTGAAGAAACATGAGCAGAAAGAGAAGTTTTAAGCATCTTTTGAGACCTGCTGGTCATTTCCCTGTTCATAATTATCTTGAGTGCAAAAATCATTAGGGAAAAACCCGAGTTTATTCTATCCTCCCTGATAGAGAACAGCATATTGCTTCCTTTTCTCATAACATTTTAAAGAATAGAAACTGGGCGACTCTGAGCTCTACAGTAGTGGCCAAAATTGTGGAAACCTTTTGGGAAAAGTGTATTTTCTAAAACTAGCTAATAACACTACTTTTTACTTTTTGGAGTAGTACCATAATATATATATATATATATATATATATATATATATATATATATATATAAATGCAAAGATAGTTGACTCAAGAATGTAATGCAATAACTTTTATGAAGGATTTGCTCTTAGAATAGCAGTTACAATATAAAGAAGAAAAGTGAAACACGTAGAAGAAAACGAGATATACGAAAATGATCTCCATGTCAATTAATCCTTAGTTGGGTAACCTTTAGCATGAATTACAGCCTTACAACGTCTTCCCATGGAGTGAACCAAGTCTTTGAGTTCTGCAGCTGTTATCATGTGAAACCAAGATTGAAGGATGGCTTCTATTCACTGGGTTTTATTGCTGGGTCGCTTTTGACTAAGAAGTTTCTTTAGTCGGCTCCATAGATTTTCAATTGGGTTAAGGTCTGGGCTATTCCCAGGCCATTCCAGCAGTAGAATAGGATTATCTTGAAACTCCAAAGAAAAAGTGGTGTTATTAGCCATCAAACCTCAAAAATACACTTTTCCCAAAAGGTTTCCACAATTTTGGCCACTACTGTAGTTCTGCCTTAAGCATGAAAGCCAGCTCAGTAACTTTAATGTAGTGAAAAGAGGAGGAAGGAGTATTGGGTATCTTTGCCACCTTGAGTTATTTGCACGTAGTCCTTGACCTATAGCTATTCATTTAGCGGTCATTTGAAGTTACAATGACACTGAGAAAAGTGATTTACAACTAGTCCTTGCACTTATAACTGTTGTAGTGTCTCCAGGGTCGTCAAAATTCAGGCACTTAGCAACTGGTATGTAATTGTGATGTTTGCAGCATTCTGAGGTCAACCTTCTTAGCTGGCTTTCAACAAGCGAAGTCAATGGAGGACTCACTCAACGGCCGGATGATTCGCTCAAGAAGCGCAATGGTTTGAGTAACAGCCGTGGCTCTAAAGTCATAAAATGGGGTGCAAGTGATCTAACATTGCTTAACAATGGAAATTCTGACCCTGAATTGTGGTCATAGGTTAAAGACTATCTTTATAAAAAGAATAATAAAGGCAGGATAATTAATTAATTAATTAATTAATTAATTAGCAATACCGATAACGCTTAGTCTTATATATTACTCCATAGTACTTACAGCACTCTTTCAGTGGTTTACAGAGTCAGTATATTGCCCCCAAGAATATGGGTCCTCATTTTACCGACCTTAGAAGGATGGAAGGCCGAGTCAACCTTGAACCTGTCAGGGTTGAACTCTTGGCAGTGGGCAAAGTTAGCCTGCAATACTGCAATCTAACCACCGTGCCACCATGTCAATAGAATGTGGAGTGGAGTGGAGTGGAATAGAGTGGAATGGGATGGGATGGGATGGGACGGGACGGGACGGGACGGGACGGGACGGGACGGGACGGGACGGGACGGGAC
>WNWU01000044.1:4472476-4483036 GCA_012654045.1 Ptyas mucosa
AAGAATGTGGGAACATTTGTTTTAATTTTCTCTTGAAAGTGTCCTATTCTCTGTGGCTCTGGATTGCCACAAGGGGGAAAAGGACACTCTACCCAATTAATGGCATCATGTTGGGCATCACTGATGCACTATATCCCTAATTCTTTCCTTCCCGTTTGGCAAATAACAGCTTCTTGGATCCTTATGGACTAGCAGACTGACTGTGCATATCTTTGATGGTTTAATGAACTCACAAATCTAAACCGAGCAGGAATTAAGTAGCATTTGGGCAGGAGACATCAGGGCAGTAGATTAATAGATAATCCCAGAAAAAATACGGAAACAACATCTCCATATTATTGTCCAGAGAACTAGATGGGTATGCCCATGAAATCACTGGGAGTTTGGCTGGAGTTGAAGGAGATGTTTATCGGCTTATTAGGGATGGCAAGAAATTTTAGAATGTAAGTTCCAGGCACATTCTACAAAAATATATATTGTAGAATATATTGGCAAAGTGGTAGCTTTATGGGAGGAAAGAAAAGAACAACTCTTATAATTTGCCATGAAAAGTGTTTTCAAAGTAATTAAGAAGCAAGATAAAAAAAAATACTTTGTTTGCATCTCTGTGCTTTTTTAAAAAAAGAAAAGCAAAATATAGATAGAATCTTTGCTGAAAGAACAATGTTGAACCATGGTAGGCAACAAACAGCATTATTAGGGAGAAAAAAAATTACTCTCTTTATCATTATTGTTATTTCCTGTTCTTCTATTTGGGCAGCCTTTGGCTAGTATTATTTGATGATGTTAACATCATTGTCATGGGATGTAAGCTTTTCCAAGCAATGTTGCCTTTTGCAATTGACTGAAGATCGTATTGTCAATGACGATGATGTTCAGTTGGTGCTCCAGATGTTTTGAGATTGCACCCAAGGAGCAGGAATGGGTTGCTACCGGTTTGCCCCAGTTCGAGCAAACCGGTAGTGGTGGCAGGAGACTTCACCCACCCACCTGGACATCATCAAATACGATCTGTGCATGTGCCGAAGCTTCTGCTCGCACACATGCGCAAGCAAGCAAACCAGTAACAAAGGTAAGTGAAACCCATCCCTGCCAAGGAGCCTATCACTATTAATACTATCACATTATTATTATATCCCACCCTTATTCTCTCCAACTCAAAATAACAGAATGAATGGCCCAAAATCACCCAGACCTTTCATACCTAAGGGACAGCTAGAACTCAGTCTCTCATTTCTAGTCTAGCACCTTAACTACTACACTAAATTGGCTCTATAGCATGTCAAAGCTCTCCACATACCAATGCCAAGTGAGGTACTAATACCATTCTATAAAGCCTTAGTAAGACCACACCTAGAATACTGCATCCAGTTTTGGTCACCACACTATAAAAAAAAAAGTTGTTGAGACTCTAGAAAGAGTGCAGAGAAGAGCAACCAGGATGATTAGGGGACTGGAGACTAAAAAAATATGTAGAACTGTTGTGGGAACTGGGCATGGCTAGTCTAGTGAAGAGAAGGAAACATGATAGCAGTCTTCCAATACTTGAGGGGCTGTTACAGAGAGGACAGGGACAACCTATTCTCCAAAGCACCTGAAGGCCAGACAAGCAATAATGGATGGAAACTGATCAAGGAGAGATTCAACCTAGAAATAAGGAGAAATTTTCTGACAGCGAGAACCATCAATCAATGGAACAGCTTGCCTTCAGAAGTTGTGGGAGCTTCATCACTGGAAACTTTGAAGAAGAGATTGGACTGCCATTTGTTAGGAATGGTGTAGGGTCTCCTAGTTGGGAGGGGATGGACTAGATGACCTACAAGATCCCTTCCAACTCTGTTATTTTATATGTGACTAAGACTGGACCTGCCTCATCTGCTTCTGCAGTAATTGAGCTGTGAAAGGTGAGACAATAAAACCTTGGGCAGACTCTGTGCTTGCAGACAATATTATCAAACCTTGCCGTGTATAGCTGGATATGGAAGCTAGCTCAATCTCCGATGAGGAGCTAGCTGGATATTACCATCAAGCAGGTCCCTATATGTTGGTCATGTCCAGAAGGTAGAACCCTCCACCACCTGAGATTGAGCTGGCTTCCATATTCAGCTATACATGACAAGTTTTGATAATGTTGTCTGCAAGCACAGACTCTGCCCAAGGCTTAGTCAATAAAATTCTTCTTTTTAAAATCTGTTCTGCGAGTTTCTGTTTGCCAGATCCAAACAAAATTGGCTGTGTAGGCCAGAATCCCCAATTTCAAAGCTTTTAGGAAATTAGTCAAGATAGAAATTGGACAACAGGACTCTGGAGCTGGAAAAGAAACAAAACAATCAGAAGCAGATGTTCTACATATGATTCAGAGGTGGTATTTGGCAGGTTCTGACCAGTTCTGGAGAACTGGTAGCAGAAATTTTGAGTAGTTCGGAGAACCGGTAAATACCACTTCTGATTTGGCCCCACCCCCATCTATACTCTGCCTCTCGAGTCCCAGCTGATCGGGAGGAAATGGGGATTTTGCAGTAACCTTCCCCTGGAATAGGGAGGGAATGGAGATTTTATGGTATCCTTCCCCTACCACCCCCATCAAGTCACGCCCACCAAGCCATGCCAAGCCTGCCAAGCCACACCCACAGAACCGGTAGTAAAAAAATTTGAATCCCACCACTGATATGATTTACCTCAGCTTACCTCAGCCTTATCTAGACAATATCAAGACCCAATAGTTTTGGATGATTTAGGTAAGAGGGAACCAATATATGTGAAGAGTTGAGACCATTCTGAAATTTTGCTAGATTAAATTCTGCCTGATTAAAAACAGCCAGTTCTGGATCTTTACCTACTCAATGTCCTTGGGTTTTGCAAAACCTGACAGATTTGGGAAAGAACACAATGGTAGGTTTTTTGGTTTTTTTTTTGCAAAGCATGAGGTGGAATTAAAAAAAAAAGTAGAGTAGGAGAAAGGGATAAAATACTGGGAATAAAAGTTAATTAAAAAATAAAAATCAAGAGAAATGTGTCTCGGAGGCCACGTCTTGCTTAGTCACCACCTGTCAAGAATTTTGCCGCCGTCTAAAACCAAAGTGGTAGCAGCCAAACTGTAGCTCAGGTCTTTAATTTTTAATCTCCCCTCTCTTTTTGCTGGTCTCCAAGGCAGACGGAAGCTGTCATTAGGGTAGAGCAGATGCAGGCAGTGGAGCCAGCCACATCGACTCCGGCTTTGAGGAGGGAAGGAGCAATGGAGACGTGTTTGGTACGGAACGGATCTCAGGATGGTTTTGGAGAAGAGCAGGAGACGTTGCCAAACAAAGACGAAGAGTCCTTTCTCAAGAATCTTACCAAGTTGCAAATGTGGGAGCCTTGGAATTAGCAAGGCAGGTTCAAGACGATGTGCAAATGGTTAGGAAGTGGGACTGTGCAGCAATGTGGGACTCAAAATGCTAAAAAAGGCACTTCAGGGCAGGTTCTGACAGGTTCTGGAGAACCGGTAGCGGAAATTTTGAGTAGTTCGGAGAACTGGCAAATGCCACCTCTGGCTGGCCCCAGTGTGGGGTAGGAATGGAGATTTTGCAATATCCTTTCCCCCAGGAGTGGGGAGGGAATGGGGATTTTGCAGTATTCTTCCCCTGCCACGCCCACCAAGCCACACCCACAGAACCGGTAGTAAAAAAATGTGAATTCCACCACTGCTTCAGGGACACAAGGACAAGACATATAGAACAGTGGTGGGTTGTCCCCGGTTCAGACCGGTTCTATAGAACCCGTAGTAAAACTGGCAGGAGGCTCCACCCACCCACCCTGATGTCATCAGGAAGCTTCTGTGCATGTGCAGAAGTGCGCGAGCGAGTGAAGCAAGCACACACATGCGGCCCCGTTGCAAACCGGTAGTAAAGGTAAGTAGAAGCCACCCCTGATATAGAACCTATTTGCACAGCTTACGAAGCGAGGAGAAGAGGCTGCTACGGAGGTGATTAGCTGTGTGGAAAAAGACACGGCTGTTTTAAGAAGCTCTGGGCAGGTCCTGTGCCCCTAAACCACGTTTCCCTTTTAAATCCAAAGTGCTCTGGAGCCCCTTCTGAAGATGTTTTGCTGTTGCCAACCCTTCAAGATAAGCAAAGTGGAGAAACAGGAGTGGTAGGGGTTTCAGGAATGCTTCTGACTGATCTAAGGTATAATGAAAGAAAGCCTGTCACTCTAACTTCGTCTAATACCAAAGGAAATTAAGGCAGGGTCATTTTTGAGCTGCTTTCCAACAATTCCTTCTTTCCCAGAACTGAACAATCTTTTCTGAAACTACTCCTTCATTCCTTCCTTCCTTCCTTCCCCATTCCTAGGATTATACTCTTCTCTTCTCTTCTCTTCTCTTCTCTTCTCTTCTCTTCTCTTCTCTTCTCTTCTCTTCTCTTCTTCCATTCCATTCCATTCCATTCCATTCCGATTTCTCTTCTCCTCTCCTCTCCTCTCCTCTCCTCCCCTCCCCTCCCCCCCCCTCCCCCCTTCCCTTCCCCTCCCCTCCCCTCCCCTCCCCTCTTCTCAAAATATGCATCATCCCAGTTCAGGCCTAGAGAACAGAGACTCTTCCAGTAGAAGAGTTGAACAGGACTATTCTTATCTATGGAATTAAGCACAAGGATGGGCTGCTGAGGGTTTGCAGAGGTTCGGGAGAATATCTAAGATTCTGTGTAGTTTGGAGAACCCCCAAATCCCACTCCTGGCTGGCCCCACCCACCCTGCCCCTCCCAGGAATCCCCACACAGCCCATTTTGGATGCGGGTAAGTGCAGGGCATGTGTGGAGGCTTGGGGAGGATGAAAAATTGGCCTACTGGAAGTTTGGGAAGGCCAGAAATGGGCCTCCAGAGGGCGAGGCTCCAGGAGGCTGTTTTCACCCTCCCGGAGGCTCAAGAAAAGCCTCCAGAGCCCGGGGAGGGCAAAAGTGCCCACCCCACCATGGTGTAGGAGGCCAACTAGGCCACACCCACCAAGACCGTGCCCACCCAGCAACTAGGTAGAGAACCCCTTGCTAAATTTTTGAAGCCACCCCTGATTAAGCACCATCTTGGAGAAAACCTATTCCCCATCAGTTTTAGGCAAGATGGCTGTCTGCTTTCATTGTAGCTTGTAACTGAAGGCCTCATCCAAAACAATCAAGGAACTTCTCGGATTTTAAGATATGATCCAAATCTGTTTCTTCTCACTGGATTCCTGGACTGGACAGTTTTCCAGAGAACCCTGACACAACCAAGCTGCTTATAACTATCTTCTTGCATCTTCCCTTCCTTGCCACACCCCTGACAAAGGATGGAGCTTGATCTCATGGTTCTGGGTGCCATCTTGACTTTTTGGACGCATCCCTGCAGACGATCACTAATTCAGATAATGAGAGTATGGAAAAAGCCAAGGACTGTTTGGTTTTAGGAGAGGCAGCGGAATGAGGGTAGGAGAATGACGATGGGCATCAGTCTGGATCTACTCAACTCCACCAGATTTTTCTTTGCCCAAAATCCAAAACAACCAAAATCAACGTAGCTTTCAGTTTTATGAAACATTGGCTGACCTGAAATAGTTTGGCAGAACCTTCAAAATATGATAATTTTGTTCCAGGTCTGAAACGAAACTATTTTCCTGTTTAGTACATACCCCTATCATATTACATCTTCATCATTTCCATCTTTGACTAGCCATACCATTACATCTATTCCCTCCTGACAACTATATTCATTTCTCATTAAATATATTTCATGTTTTATTCAGGAATTTAAATGAAGCTACCAGAGCCTGTAATAGCATCAGTTTGGGATAATTGTATCTCTGTGCTGGCAGCCTCCAGAGTTTTAATTAATATATATTTAGATCTTTGACTCTCTTTAAAATGAATTGGTTGTATGTAGACACACGAGAAGGGAAATGATTTGTCTGTCTGTCTGTCTGTCTGTTTGCAAAAGAACAGAGTACAGTTTGAGAAGGAGCCCAGCATATTAGTTACGTTTCTTTTGGTGGCCTTTTTCTTCTCAAAAGTTTCAAAGCTGCTCAAACTGAGGTAGCATGGCAAGAACACTTATAAATGGAAGAGTAAACTCCACTTTATCTTTTCATTTATGTTTCTCAGCCTGCAATCTTTTCTTCTGCTACTATAGCATTAAAGGTAAAGGTTCTCCTCACACGTACGTGCTAGTCGTTCCCAACTCTAGGGGTGCTCATCTCCATTTCAAAGCCAAAGAGCCAGCGCTGTCTGAAGACGTCTCCGTGGTCATCTGGCCGGCATGACTCAATGCCAAAGACTCACGGAACGCTGTTACCTTCCCACCAAAGGTGGTCCCTATTTTTCTACTTGCCTTTTTAACGTGCTTTCGACCTGCTAGGTTGGCAGAAGCTGGGACAAATAACAGGAGCTCACCCCGTTATGTGATGCTAGGGCTTCAAACGGCTGAACTGTCAACCTTTCGATCGACAAGCTCAGCTTCTTAGCCACTGAGCCACCACATCCCTGGACTATAGAATTGCCATTGGGTAAAAGTAAGTTTCCTCCCCAATTTGTAGGCAAAGAGATTTTCTGGATTTTGTTTTCTCAATTTCTCTAGGTGTAGGATAACCTCTTCAACCAATCTTCAAGGAAACCTCCTTTTCCCATGTTCTATATGAGTAGATCATAGGGGCACATAGGGGCACATGGTTCAGTAGTTAAAGATGCCGAGCTTGTCACCTGGAAAGCTGGTAGCCTAGGTTTGAGACCTGAGTATCGTGCAATGGGGTGAGCTCCTGTTCCTGCCTCAGCTCCTGCCTACCTAGCAGTTCGAAAGCATGCAAATGCAGTGGGGAAATAATACTATGGTGGGAAAGTAATAGTGTTCCATGTGCTTCAGTGTATAATGTTGGCCACATGACCACGGAAGTGTCTTCAGACAACGCTGGCTCCCTCGGCTAAGAAATGGAGATGAGTACCAACCCATAGAGTCAGACACAACTGGTCAGGAGAGAAGTTTACCTTTATATCAGTAGACCACTGGAAAAGATATCTGGTGGGAAGTACCACCCAATGTCTACTGTTGGGAGTCAATGTCTAGACAGCCAAGGAAGCTATAGGCCCGTGATGGTGAAACTATGGCATGTATACCACAGGTGGCCCGTAGAGCCATCGCCCAGCCCAGCTCCATCGTGCATGTGTGCGCCTCCTGCCACCCAGCTGGTCTTTGGGTCTTTGTCATACATGGGGGGGGCAGGGTGCATGCGGGGGACATGTGTGTGCATGCAGGGGGGGTGGGGTGCATGCGCGGGGGCATGAAGGTTGCTGCAGGAGGCTTTCCAGGCCCAAAATGAGGTGGGGGGGGGTGCCTGGAAAGCCTCCTGTACCAACCTGGAAGCCAAAACAGGATGGGGCTCATGCGCAGGGGTGGGGCGCAATATGCGGGGCGCATACATGGGGGGACACTCACATTGCATTTTGGGGATTCTGTCATACATGCGTGCGTGCGCGCACACACGCGCTTTGGGCACTCGGCACCAAAAAGGCTAATCATCCACTTCTATAGGCCGTGTAAAAGATGATTTTACAGTGGAAAGCAGACTATTCAAACTAAATGCAGGAGAATCACACTCATCTCACACACTCCTCTCTCCTTTAATATTTTAATTTTGAATATTTAATATTTAAATCTTTGAACAGTTTTCTTCTCCTTGGAAAGAAATAGCAAAAGTTGCTTCTTTTCATTAAATGTAATGTAGGAGTATACACCAGGAGGAAACACTAAAATACAGGAGATCCTATAGTATAGGACCTATACCATTTCTGACAGAGGGCAGTCCAGTCTCATCTTGAAAGCCTCCAGTGATGAAGTTCCCACAACTACCGAAGGCAATTTCTGCTCCATGGGTTGATTGAGGATTGATCCTCCTGCACAATGGATTTCCCTTAACTATGGTATAGGAAGTTATCCCCCACCGCTCTCCTAGGAAAATGAAATATTCTAGGAAATATTAAAAAGTCAGAATATTATATTTTCCCCAAAGGAGAAACATGTTTCTAAAGAAAAACTCAGAGCCTCAGCTCCCTGTTCCCCCCTAGCAGATATTTTGGTGCCTACCTATCTACAAAACAAAACTGGGCCACCTTATCTACAACACAAAAGACCTGGCCCTCAGGACATGATAGAATTAGCCCTCATCCAAGATCCAAACCAGGTCAAAGCCATTAAGCCATAATAGGAATTGCCCAAAGCCCCTTCATTATATCATCACCCAGCAAGATTCAACCAGGCCTGGGACCCAAGACAACCTACAAAGTTACCCCTACATGGCCCTATGGGAGTCTGACAACCAATCAGAGTACATTTTGGGAGTCTGACAACCAATCAGAGTACATTTTTTTACACAGGAACAGGAAGTTCCAAGGCGGGGCCCAAGAGAGGGTATAAATCTCTCTGTCTCTCTCTCTCGTGCTCTTTTTGCCCAGGACCTCAAACCACGTGGCTTTGTCCACCATTAAACCACTTGGAACTGAATCAGGGATGGTATTCACTTACCTTTGCTACCAGTTTGCAGATGTGAGCAGGGCCTTTCGCGCATGCGCAGAAGATAAAAAACGTGGATAAATGGGACGGGATTAGGTCGGGGTGGGTGGGCAGAGCCACCTGCTACCGGTTTTCCCGAACCGCATAGAACTGGCTGAATAACACCACTGAACTGAACCCAGACGGACATTTCTTCCAAGAATGGGATAGGCCAAATGGATCACTCAATCACTGCACTGTTGGCACCGGCAAACCCTGCCCCTTTTGTGCCCAAATTACAATGTTGCACCCAAGTCCAAAGGATTGTCCTTGTCATGTTGGTGATGGGAGCAAGAGCCTGCGGACGTCCACTGCATTAGTCAGCTGGGGCAAAAGAAAAAGCTACAAATCCTTCCCTCCCATCCCTTCACGGCGGACCTCCAAACCTCCTGCTCAGCTGTATTATTTAATGCGACAAAACGGATTTTAAAAAACCCATTAAATCCATAGGGAGTAAATACAATTGCGTTTAATTAATCCAATTTAATCAATTGGGAGTAAACACAACTGCGTTTAATTAAATCTTAACTTTATTTAAGATTAAAATAAATTAAGTCACTGGGAGCATTAGTCTTGACCCTTGTCACTTTTTTGAAAATCATGTCTCCACCCACTTTTTTTAGAATTGTTCTTTAGGGGCCCAATTCAGCGCTCTATCTGACAAAAGTTACCTATTTGTTACATAAGGTAAAGGTAAAGGTAAAGGTTCCCCTCACACATGCGTGCTAGTTGTTCCTGACTCTAGGGGGCGGTGCTCATCTCCGTTTCAAAGCTGAAGAGCCAGCGCTGTCGGAAGACGTCTCCGTGGTCATGTGGCCGGCATGACTCAACGCCAAAGGCGCATGGAACTCTGTTACCTTCCCACCAAAGGTGGTCCCTATTTTTCTACTTGCCTTTTTAGGTGCTTTTGAACTGCTAGCTTGGCAGAAGCTGGGACAAGGAACGGGAGCTCACTCCATTACGCGGCACTAGGGATTCGAACTGCCAAACTGCTGAACTGCCGAACTGCTGAACTTTCTGATCGATGCCAACCTTTCTGATTGACAAGCTCAGCATCTTAGCCACTGAGCCACCGCGTCCCTTACATACCCACATTTATATAGAAACAAGATCATACCCTCAGGAATTCTAATACTGGACATCTCATAATGTCTTTCCTTCTTTGGAAGAAAATTCAAAAGCAGTTTTTTTCTCCCAGCGAACTGAATGAAGTCAAAGCGAGCACTTCTATTAAAACAAGTTGCAGGATAGTATTTGTTCCTGGCCCTAATTAAAATAAGGCTGATGGTTTTGAAGTTTTCTTCCTAAAACCTCCGACCACTTTAAAGAGGGATAACTATCAAAGTGTGCAGAATTTCATGTAATGAAGAATTTCAAATTTGTAGAACCTAGTAGGTTCGCCATCGGATAAACTACACATTTATGTAGTTTGTGCAAATCTGAAGATGTCTACAACATAGATATCACATTGCTAAGGAGGAAAAAAAAATTCTCCATGGGTTACTACTTCTGTTGCCTCTACTCATTGAGCATCAATAGATGGCTGGAGATATCTCAAGATCGCAAATGAGCTCCTTGGTGCAAAAAAATCAAAAAATAAAAATCACAGCTCTGTTCTTAGATCGTGAATCCCCTCTAGACAGCACATACTTTCACCTTGTGCTCAGTTCCTTCCCTAAGAATAGCTTTACAACCTGGTGTGTCCATCCAAAATGTAAAGGGTTAGAAAATAAGCTCAGCAGTTAAATATCCAGTACCGTACTTTACAATCCTCAGCGCCTTTTATACAAAACACCTTTTCTGTTGCAATTTTGATTTCTTTCTTCAGTTCTGCTCTGTATGTTTGGAATCACTTGTTCTTAACTTGGAAACCTGTTCATAGGTTCAATAGCTATCAATATGCAAATCAGGAATATCTCTCTGTCTCTGTCTCTGTCTCTGTCTCTGTCTCTCTCTGTATATCTCTGTCACCCTCTGTCTCTGTCTCTGTCTCTGTCTCTGTCTCTGTCTCTGTCTCTG
>WNWU01000044.1:4488202-4512601 GCA_012654045.1 Ptyas mucosa
CTATTCTATTCTATTCTATTCTATTCTATTCTATTCTATTCTATTCTATTCTATTCTATTCTATTCTATTCTATTCCTATTCTATAGGTAGTCCTCAATTTACGATCACAATTGACCCCAAAATTCCTGTCGCTAAAAGTGAAACATTTGTTAAGTGAGATTCGCCCCATTTTACCAACTTTCTTGCCATAAGCTGTTAAGTGAATCACCACTGTTGATAAATTAGTAACATGGTTGTTAAGTGAATCTGGCTTCCCCATTGACTTTGCTTGTCGGAAAAGTTGCAAAAGGGGACATGGTAACTGTCCTAAATAGGAGTCAGTTTCCAAGCATCTGAATTTTGATCATGTGACCATGGGGATGCTGCCATCGTCGTAAATGTGAATAACGGTCATAAGTCACTTTTCAGTGATTTTGTAACATTGAATGGTCACTAAATTAACTGTTATAAGTCAAAGATGACCTGTATTTCTTTCTTCAAACTGGATCTGAGAATCAATATTCTCCAATGAGTTGGTTCTTACAAGAAGTGCAGTTTTTTGCAGTTCCGCTGGTGTTATTGCAGGAAGCTGCAATTTGTTGATGTATCTTATCAAATTCTTGGACATGGTACCAAGTGCCCCGATGACAATGGGTATCACGGTTACATGTTTCATCCATAATCGCGTAGTTTTGATGGCCAGGTCGCGATATTTCATGATTTTTTTCCAGTTCTTTTTCTTTGACTCTGGCATCTCCTGATACTGTGATGTCAATAAATTGTATGTTTTGGTTTTTGAGAACTGTGATATCCGGCATGTTGTGTTCCAAATGACGATCCGCCTGTATTCGGAAGTCCCACAAGATCTTCACCTTCTCATTTTCTATAACCTTTTCCACTTTATGTTCCCATGACTTTTTGGATACAGGTATGTCGTATTTTTTACATAATGACCAGTGGATTAATTTAGCAACTCGGTTGTGTCTAGCTTTGTAATCAATTTGTGTGATTTTGCTGCATTCACATATTAATTGTGAAACAGTTTCAACTTTATTGTTGCAAAGTCGGCAGTTTGGATTGTCGGTGGATTTTTGTATCTTTGCTTTCATGGCATTAGGTTGTGATGATGACGATGACGATTAGCATAACTGAAGGATAAACTGAAGGGACACCATCCAGTGGATTAATTTAGCAAGTCAGTCATGTCTATTACTATTATTATTACTACTACTATTATTATTATTATTATTATTATTGGTTAATCTTTAGTGAGATTCACAGCCTTTGAGGCTGGTTAATAGCTCAGCAGCTCGAGTCCTAACCAAGGACCTAGGAACTGTTAAGGTATCGTCGGAGGATGTAAGCTGTTCCGAGTAAGGTGGTTTTTTGTAGAGTCAAAATGTTCAAGTCCGGTAAATTTAGGATTTCTAAATAACGGGGTAGCCCTTTGGGTATTGCTCCAAGGGCTCCAATTACAATCGGGACAACACACAATTTCTTTTTCCACAGTCGCTCAACTTCAATTTGCAAGTCCCGGTAGGTAGTTTGTGATTTTTTTCTTGTTGCTTATCTTCAATCCGTGCATCACCAGGTATTGCAATGTCAATGAACCATACTTTTTTCCCCAAAACTATTGTTATGTCAGATGTGTTGTGGATTTTTATTATTATTATTATTATTATTATTATTATTATTATTATTATTACATAAAGTGAAAAAAGTCAAAAATGAGAAGGTGAAGATCTTGGAAGAATCAGATTTTCTAAAGAAAACGACATAAATATATATTTCTCAGTAGGCACCACAATAGACTTGTTACCCTACTTTATGGGATAGGAACGTTTTGTACGGATGATGCTCCAAATTTCACATCCCAATCCTTCATTCAGTGTATGTATCGGCACACAGATAGAGAAGCTAGCAGCATCTGTCTCTGGCAGTAAAAGCAAAATCACAGATCCCTTTTAAAGCCAAGAACAGAAGTGACACACACAAACAAACAAAACTGCACATACACCCACACACGTCCACACACACACACAACCCAAAGCCAGAGATTAATTTTAAGAACTGGAGCAGGGAACTGTCTTAGGAAAATTCTGCTGACACAACAGATTTTGCATGGCTGAAGCAAAAAATGGAAAACTGTACAATCTGACATCTCTGGGTTTTTTGTTTTTTGTTTTGCTTTTCTTACTATTTTGTGTAGTGTGACTAAAGAACCAGAAATTGATTTATGTTTATGACAAAAGAATGACCCACCTAATATACTGGGGCTTTTGGCCTTTTAGGTTAGTTTTCCAGCAAGACTGGCTATCTCTTTTGACTGAGCTGTGGCTACGCTTCCCATAGAAAGATGCACTGGGGTGTTCAAAAAGTTAGATATGGCTGTGACTTTATTATGTTTAAAATATATATATTTCTGATCTTTTAAAAAATGGATGTATTAGGAATGGGATAGGGATGTAGTGGTTCAGTGGCTAAGACGTTGAGCTTGTCGATCGAAAGGTCGGCAGTTCAGCGGTTCGAATCCCTAGTGCTGTGTAACGGGATGAGCTCCTGTTACTTGTCCCAGTTTCTGCCAACCTAGCAGTTCGAAAGCACGTAGAAAATGCAAGTAGAAAAAAAGGGACCACCTTTGGTGGCAAGGCAACAGCGTTCCGTGCGCCTTTGGCATTGAGTCATGCCGGCCACATGACCACGGAGATGTCTTTGGACAGTGCTGGCTCTTTGGCTTTGAAACGGAGATGAGCACGACCCCTAGAGTTGGGGATGACTAGCACATATGTGTGAAGAGAAACTTTACCTTTATCAGGACTGGGACAGTGTCCCACCTGCGTTTTACATGGATCGCAATGAATATAAATAGGCTGGGCTTGGATTACATAGTCATCTGAATCAGCAATGCAAACCAAGGAAGCAAATGATTTGAGGAAATCCTTGCTGCTCTCTGAGCTTGGTTGTTTTCTTGCAGATGTTTCATTACCTAGGAGATATATCCGTGCTGATCCTAGCTATAAAATAAAATAAAAAGAGCAATCTTGAACTAAACACACTCAAAACTGTAGAAATGGTGGTAGATTTTAAGAGAAACCCTCCTATACTACCACCTCTTACAATACTAGACAACACAGTATCAACAGTAGAGACCTTCAAGTTTCTAGGTTCTATCAAATCTCAAGACTTAAACTGGACACCTAACATCAAAAACATCTTAAAAAAAAGCACAAAAAGGAATGTTCTTTCTGCGCCAACTCAGGAAGCTCAAACTGCCCAAAGAGCTGCTGATCCAGTTCTACAGAAGAATTATTGAGTCTGTCATCTGCACCTCTATAACTGTTTGGTTTGGTTCCGCAACCCAACAAGACAGACACAGACTTCAGAGGATAATTAGAACTGCAGAAAAAACAATTACTACCAACCTGCCTTCCATTGAGGAGCTGTATACTGCACGAGTCAAAAAGAGGGCTGTGAAAATATCTACAGACCCCTCGCATCCTGGACATAAACTGTTTCAACTCCTACCCTAAAAAAGACGCTGTATAGGGCACTGCACACCAGAACAACTAGACACAAGGACAGTTTTTCCCCCACATACCATCACTCTGCTAAACAATTAATTCCTACAACACTGTTAAACTCTTTACTAAGACTGTATTACTATTATTCTTCTCATCCCTCCTATTACCTATCTCCTCCCATTTATGACTATAATCTTGTTGCTTGTATCTTTACGATTTATAGTTTTATTTGTTTCCTAGTATGATTTGGTTGCTTATTAGAAACGTATGACTATCACTAAGTGTTGTATCTTATGATTCTTGATAAGAGCCTGAGTGACGTAGGAGACTAATGCCTCCTATTAAGGCAGCATTTAACATCCAGCTGCCTGCAATTACTGCGAGATCAATTCTCACCAGGCTCAAGGTCGACTCAGCCTTCCATCCTTTCTAAGGTGGGTAAAATGAGGACCCAGTTTGTGGGGGCAATAAGCTGACTTTGTATAAAATATACAAAAGTATGAAGGCTATTGCTTAACGTATTGTAAGCCGCCCTGTGTCTCCGGAGAAGGGTGGCATATAAATAAAAATTTTTAAAAATGTATTTTCTTTCTTTTTATAGATAGATAGATAGATAGATAGATAGATAGATAGATAGATAGATAGATAGAATTTTTCATTGGCCAAGTGTGATTGGACACACAAGGAATTTGTCTTTGGTGCATATGCAAGTTCCTTGTGTGTCCTGTCACACTTGGCCAATAAATAAAAAAAATCTATTCTAAAAGATAAAATGCAAAACATGATAGTTAAAAGGGAGGGAGGGAGTAGGATGAAGCGCAAGGGAGGTGGGATTTGATATTAATCTATAAGCCCCCTCCAAGATAAAGTTGTTAATGCAATATACCACAGGCAGGAATGACAGAGGTTGAAATAATCAGGGTATCCGCTTAGGCAGCCTTCTTAATTCAGCTGCCTCTAAACATGGATAATATCAAACATCACCGGACACCTTTCTGATACACAGTTGACTCAAAGTCTTGCAGAAATGTTTAAAAAGCTGAAGTCTTGGCTTTTTCACTTCCGATCACAAAGATGAGATCTGCTTTAATTTAGCCCGCCGTAACCCATCCTATTCAGGGGTAACCTCTTCCTTTCTCATGTTGCAAGATACATCTCTATCCATAAAAATCTCCCCTCCCGTGACTCCGAAAATTGCAAGCAACAGTCAAATTAAGAGACGAATTCTTCTTGCTCATTCTAATGGAAGGAGCACCGTTTATTGGTTCTGCCGGTGAACAAGAGACAGTGTGAAGCGGGCGGAGAGCTGAAAGAAGAAAGAAAACCATTAGGTACTGATGGTTCTATTTTTAACAGGGGATATAGCACTGAGCAAATCGACTTCAGAACCATTTAAAATCAGAATGTCCTGCCAGCAGAAAGTAATTCCATTTCTGCTCTCTGGAATCATACAGACAAAGAAAGAAGAAAGGCCCATCCAGGTGCCTCTTGCCAAAACACACTTATTCCACAAATGCAGCTTCCAGCATATTTTGGATTAAATCTACCGAGGGAGCTTCCACCCATTCCTCCAAGTTCTCATTCCATTTATTTTTTTCACCGGTCAGCTTTATGGATTTGTCTTTTAAAGCATTTATATGTATTTCTATTGACAAACGGAGTGACTTAGACTAATCTGCTGGGCTCTCTTGAGTTTTTAAAGTTCAATTAAAGTTTAGCTTTGGGTGTTGAGCGGCGCGGTGGCCTAGAGGTGAAGACGCTCGACTCCCGCTTGGAAAGTTGAGAGTTCAATCCTAGGCAGCGGCAGATGTTTCTCTATCAGGGCGCCAAGAGAAAATATTTGCTGTGAACTCTGTGCAGGCACCAGGAAGGGCATCTAGCCGGCAAATGCTCAGGTCCTCTCCATTGCCCTGACTCCACTCCAAAACAAGCTAACCTCCAAAGCAGAATTTGGATTAGGTCTGGGGAAATCCAGGGTTCAATGTCTGCCTTCAGACATGGAGAGTTCCTGGATGACTTTGAGCCAGTCATTCATTCTCAGTTTATTCTTCTTCACAGAGTGCTATGCGGTGAGAAGACTCTTAAGTCTCCTAGAGTTCCTAGGGAAAAGACAGATAATAAATACAGCAAATAAAACAATAAAAATTACAAGTAGTCCTATTTTATAAATGTCTATGTGGCTTTTATGATCAGAACTGAGGGAGGAAGCTACTAAAGGTATTATTCTCCATGACATGGGTTTCCAGTCCAAAAATACTCTTCCTAATATATTAACCTAGGAATTAATAGAAATGTGGGAAACCACAGAGGCTGAAGACTCCTGAAAAAGAGCAACGGTTTAGCCTCCAGATCCCCTTTCTGCCTTCCATAGAGGACCTGTATACTGCCCGAGTCAAAAAGAGGGCTGTGAAAATATCTACGGACCCCTCGCATCCTGGACATAAACTGTTTCAACTCCTATCCTCAAAACGACGCTATAGAGCACTGCACACCAGAACAACTAGACACAAGGACAGTTTTGTCTCGAACGCCATCACTCTGCTAAAGAAATAATTCCCTCAACACTGTCAAACTATTCACTAAGTCTGCATTACTATTACTATTAGTCTTCTCATTGTTCCTATCACCCATCTCCTCCCACTTATGACTGCATGACTGTAACTTTGTTGCTGGTATCCTTAAGATTTATATTGTCTGTTTCCCTATGACTATCATTAAGCGTTGTACCGTATGATTCTTGACAAACGTATCTTTTCTTTTATGTACTCCGAGAGCGTACGCACCAAGATAAATTCCTTGTGTGTCCAATCACACTTGGCCAATAAAGAATTCTGCAAGATACATCCATCATTCTGCTAAACAAACAATTCCCTCAACAGTGTCAAACTATTCACTAAGTCTGCACTACTATTAATCTTCTCATCGTTCCTATCACCCATCTCCTCCCACTTATGACTGTATGACTGTAACTTTGTTGCTTGTATCCTTACGATTTATATTGATATTGTTTCCTGGTTGCTTATTTGTACCGTATGACTATCATTAAGTGTTGTACCTAATGATTCTGAGATTCTGGGCCTTGAGTTTGACACCCCTGCTATAAGACCTTACGTCTTGAGCAGGGGGTTGGACTATAAGACCTCCAAGGTCCTTTCCAGCCTTCTGATTGTATGTTCTAAAAAGCAATTGTGGAAAGCAAGGCAGCACATTTACCCAAGCCACCACTTTCTACTCTTGTTAGTAAGTAAAAGGGAGACATCACCAACGTTCTCTTCTCCTTCGAAATACATTTCTTAAACAAGTTTCACTTTCCTCCATTAGAAAAAGAATTGTCAGAACATCTAGAGAAAGGATTCATTTTCGACATATTCCTTTGTGGCTGTTTTCACACTAGTGGACGAGATGAAATTTGGTTTCATCCAGGAATGGAATTCATACTTTTGTATCAGAGACTTCTGGGAAGAGGGAGTAGTCAAATAGAAGTTGTGTGTGGCTTCATACTGTTCTGATCTAGGCTCCCTTAACAAGCAGGAGGCAGGAATTACTGGCAAAACCTCTTTTATTTACACGACTGTGAATTACTGTTCATTCACAGTCAGCAAAGTTTGTCCAAACTGTTTTTCAAAGGAATATCTCTCAACACAACTTATCTTGTTTGGCCAGCTGCCACATAACTTTCCAACCGCAGTATAAGGCAAAACTTGGAACAGAGTCTCTCAGAGTCACGGAATGAATGAATGGTTTCCTGCAAAATCCCACTCCCTGTTCGCTCCTCTTTTATTTCCTAAAAAGCCAAGGTGTGGCTTTTACTCCCGACTCAACTCTGCTTTCTGAGTTGTTCTTGTATTCTGGCAGCTCTGCGCATGCGCGCACTGGGAACGGGCTCCAGCTGTTCCTTTGCCTCGCTGCTGTCTACCTCCTTCTCTGCCTCCGACGCAGAGCCCTCAGCAGAGCCTTCCCCAGACTCCAGGACTGGTCCATGTTCCTCCCCAACCTCCTCACTGTACGATTCTGCTGCCAGCTCCACTGGCTGCTGGCGGGCCACAACACATTCACACAAGATGCTGATCTTCCCAGAGCTGAATCAAAGTAAGTTGAAGATGTTAGCTCAAATGGATGAGCAGCCGAAGCGCAGCCCCAGTGCTGTGCCAATGAAAGGAATGTGCTGAAAATCCTTCTGGAAGATTTGAGTATCTTCAAAACAAGCCGAGGTGCCCGTAATGATATGTTTGCCTGTCTCCCACTTAACCTGTCTTGCATCTCTCAAGGCCCACATTGTAACCTTGGGTCAAAACTATTTGGTGGAGTGGAAACTGGTGATAAACATGTGCTTTGCAAAGCGATGAAGGTACAGCCAGCTTGCTGCATTTGATTATTATGAACATGTGGGCGGTGTGGAGAGGAGATAATTTTGAAGGGGAAGGGAAAGAATCGCTTTTATAAATGTACGACACGATAAAACTCTAACCTTACAGCTTACGTGGCAAATATTTGCCTTTTGCAGATTGAAAATCCTGGCTGCTGCTACATTTAATGCAAAAGATTGGGAGTTTCAGCAGATGTGCTCCTTATCTCTGGTCTGCATTCGACAGGGGACACCCAAAGCCTCGAGTAAGTTGGACAACCTGCAGGAGGTTCCTTAGGAACGACTTGGCTTTTGTACGCAATACCAAAACCGTAATTTAAGGTTGCCTGGAAAAGGATGAATAGACTAGAATAACAGAGTTGGAAGGGACCTTGGAGGTCTTCTAGTCCAACCCCCTGCCCAGGCAGGAAACCCTACACCACTTCAGACAAATGGTTATCCAAAATCTTCTTAAAAACTTCCAGTGTTGGAGCATTCACAACTTCTGGAGGCAAGTTGTTCCACTGTTTAATTGTTCTAACTGTCAGGAAATATCTCCTTAGTTCTAGCTTGCTTCTCTCCTTGAAGACTGCTATCATGTCACCCTGAGTTCTTCTTTTCATTAAATCAGACATACCCGGTTCCTGCAACCGTTCATCGTATGTTTTAGCCTCCAGTCCCCTAATCATCTTTGTTGCTCTTCTCTGCAGTCTTTCTAGAGTCTCAACATATTTTTTACATCATGGCAACCAAAACTGAATGCAGTAGTCCAAGTGGGAGGATTATGGCTTTTCTCTCCTTGTTCTTCTTTGGTCTAGTAAAGCAAAGATTAAAAGCATCTTGTTTTCCTGGCTGTAGGTCACTGTGGTATTACCTTCAGGGTTATTTTCAAATACAGGTTGTCCTCAACTTAGAACAGTTCATTTAGTGACCATTCAACAGTTACAACAGCCCTGAAAAATGTGACTTATGACCATTTTTCACCATTACGCCCCTTGCAGCATCTCCGTGGTCACCTGATCAAAATTCAGATGCTTGGCAAGTGGTTCATATTTATGACCGTCGTTGTATCCCAAGATCACGTGATCCCCTTTTTGCGACCTTCTGACCAGCACAGTC
Organism: Ptyas mucosa; assembly: GCA_012654045.1. NCBI lineage: Eukaryota > Metazoa > Chordata > Lepidosauria > Squamata > Colubridae > Ptyas > Ptyas mucosa. The sequence goes on from WNWU01000044.1 coordinate 4,497,168, forward strand.
AACGGGGAAGTCAGATTCACTTCGCAACCGGGTTCCTTACTTAAAAACTTCAGTGATTCACTTAACCACGGTGGCAAGAAAGGTCATAAAATGGGGCAAATTCTCTTAACAAAGATCTCGTTTAACAACAGAGATTTTGGGCTCAACTGCGGTTGTAAGTCGAGGATTACCTGTACAATTTTCTTAAACATCAAAATATGGTTCCGTTTTGACCCTATTTCAACCAATTGAGCTAAACAAGTGTTTCCCCTGATGAGATTGGAAAATGAGGGCAAACGAGTTTAAGCCGAGTGCATGGGGTCTTACTTCTTCCACCATTGGCGTCATCAAATGACCCACTTCGTAATAAATTTGGAAGAAAAATACAGAATGTGTATAAAATGACCCTTGGTAGTACAGTGGACTAAAGCACACTGTTATTAACACCAGCTGTCTGCAATTACTGCAAGTTCAAATCTCACCAGGCTCAAGGTTGACTCAGCCTTCCATCCTTTCTAAGGTAGGTAAATTGAGGACCCAGTTTGTGGGGGCAATAAGCTGACTTTGTATAAATATATACAAAAGTATGAAGGCTATTGCTTAACGCATTGTAAGCCGCTCTGAGTCTCCGGGGAAGGGAGGAATATAAATAAATTTTAAAAAAAAGTAGCAATGGGCTTAGTGGTGGGCAGGCCACACACTATTTCCGCAACCAGTTTGGGCAAACTGGTCTGAACCAGCTGAATACTCCATCTGAATGGGTTTCAATAATATACTTACTTTTGGGAAATTTGAAAATATGTCTGTCGACTTTTTCCTGGCATGGTTGCCCTGAGGGGCCTCCCTATTTCAAAATGGTTGCTAAGATGACCATTGGTATAGTCATAAAAAGGGTGTTGAAGAGAGTAAGGCCAGTAGCCGTAACTGTTGTCATGCCAGCAAATATCAGGCTCCAAAAACCAAGAAAGACACGTTGAGATCCTTCCAAGCAGTTTCTTCTTTGTTCCTTACCTATAGACAGAATCTTGCCAAACTAAAGCAGACGACTTGTTGTTGTGGCCCGCAAGCAGCCTGCGCGGATCGTGGCTGATCCCGATGACAAGGAGGCTGATATGGGGTCGCACCAGCAGCCTGCACAGCTGGCGCTTGCGTTGGACAACGGGGAGGCTGAAGAGGATGTGGTGCCAGAGGCAGAGACTCAGCCAGGGCCTTCAGAACCTCCTGAGGCTCCTTCAAGTGGAGAGAGCGAAGTGGAGGAGCCTCTTCTCAATGGTCGAGCATACAGGGCTGCCAAAAGGCAGGAGTGGCTACTCAGGAGGAGGTCTCCTTGAGAGTAAGGTTTGAGGATAATTGGCCACTTCCTTAGCCTATTTAAGTCGCACACAGTTAGTTATTTCTTGCTGGAAACAACATGTAATTATTACAGAGCATCTAGGAGAGTGAGTGTCTTATCGTAGCTTGTTTTCTGGGCTGGTTGCCAACCTTTGCCAGACTTTGTTTATTCTTGGTACGTTATAACTTTGATAAGGACCATTGGTGTGTGTCACAATCCTTGGGAAGCCAGAGCTGAGGCAGAACACTTGTGTACTTTGGGGGCTATTAAGCAGGAGTGTCTTTACCCTCTACCCTGTTTTCCCCAAAATAAGACACCCCCTGATAATAAACCCAATCAGGCTTTTGAGTGCATGGCAATAAGGCCAAGCACTTATTTCAGGGTTCAAAAAAATATAAGACAGGGTCTTATTTTCGGGGGAACATATCTTTTGCACAAACTATTTAAATCAGAGTTCCCCAACTTTTCCGGCTTTGTGGATGGGAGGGAGGCGGGGAACCCTGATCTAATCTGCTTTGTCTCTTGCTCCTCTGGAATGTAGCCCCTCCCTCCTGGGAATCAGGACAACATTCCATCACAACAGGAGGATTCAAGCAGGGGTGAAATCCAGCAGGTTCTGACAGGTTCTGGAGAACCGGTAGCGGAAATTTTGAGCAGTTCAGAGAACCGGCAAATACCACCTCTGGCTGGCCCCAGAGTGGGGTTGGAATGGAGATTTTGCAATATCCTTCCCCCAGGAATGGGGAGGGAATGGGGATTTTGCACTATCCTTCCCCTGCCATGCCCATCAAGCTACACTCACCAACCACACCACACCCACCAAGCCACGCCCACAGAACCGGTAGTAAAAAAATTTGGATTTCACCACTGTATTCAAGCATGATACTTTTCTGGTATGGTGAGCTCAGCCTGCCCCCTCTTTTATAGAGCATCTTGTATATCAGATACAGATTAACAAATTTGGAACGGACCTTTGCCTCCCGCAGTCCTCCTGAGCTCTGTTTTTGCTGGCAGAGGCAGGAGCCGTTGTAGCCGAAAACAGAGCTCAGGAGCCCATTTTCACTGGCAGAGCACTTGGATTTCCACAGGCACCCCCAACACGAGTGAAGTCAAACTGTCCATGCTCACCCTGTCCACGCTCACCCCGGCCCCCCAAAGTCAAACACAACCCTGATGTGGCCCTCAATGAAATCGAGTTTGACACCCCTGTTGTAGATCATCTAGCCAACCCCCCCCCCCACCACCCAAGCAGATCCTACACGATTTTTGACAGATGACAGTCCAGTGGCTTCCTGAAAGCTTCCAGGGTTAAAGCTTCCACAACTTCTGAAGGCAACATCTGTTCCATGGTTTGATTGTTCTCACTGTCAGAAAATTCCTCCTTATTTCTAGGTTGAATCTCTCCTTGGTCAGTTTCCATCCCTTATTCCTTGTCTGGCCTTCAGGTGCCTTGGAAAATATCTTGACCCCTTCCTCTCGGTGGCAGTCCCTCAAAAATTGGAAGACTGCTATCATGTCTCCCCTGGTCCTTCTCTTCACTAGACTAGCCATGCCCAGTTCCTGAAACCGTTCATCATATGTTTTAGTCTCCAGTCCCCTAATCACCCTGGATGCACTTCTCTGCACTCTTTCTAGAGTCTCAACATCTTTTTTATAGTGTGGTGACCAAAACTGGATGCAGTACTCTAGGTGTGGTCTTACCAGGGCTTTCTAGAGTGGCATTAGTACCTCCCTTGATCTTGATTGTATCCCTCTGTTAATGCAAATTAGGACTGCATTGGCTTTTTTGGCTGCCGCCGCACGTTGTTAGCTCATATTTAATTGGTTGTCCACTAAGACTCCCAGACCCCTCTCACAGTTACTGCTGTTAAACCTGGTTTCACCCAGTCTGTGTATGTACTTTTGGTTCTTCTGGCTGCCAAAGGGGCAAGTACTGCTTTCGTTATCTTGAAGACTGTCTTTCTGACTGAATCGGAAGCTAAGTTGGCTGTCCGCTGGGGGTGTACATTTCAAAATTAAAACCAAGGTGGAAGCCACAAGCATGACATCCAAGCCCTGCTCCTTTTTTATGTGCGAGTTGTCCGGTTTCGGTCACCATCTTGACTTTTCTGGCCTGCTCGCTGTAGACCTTCCTGGCCCATCCATTAATGTCCTTCTCCAGTCCATTCTCCTGCTCCTGAGCGAACGCCAAAGGCTATTAAATTAACACTACCTCCAATTTTTGCCTTCCTGCTCTTCCCTGGAGGGCAGGATGTCATTTTTGCCGACCGCAACTGCCCGTCTCTTTCCTTCTTTCGTATTCTCTTTGGGGAAGGGGAGAAACAAAAAAAAAAAAGGGGGGGGGAAAGCTCTCAAAGACATTCCTTTCTCAGCCGAATATTTTTCTTTTTCACTTACTTTCTGCCTGCACACAATGGATTTTCCACCCCGGATGAAAGGGCAAACACAATTTGCTATCAATTTTGACTTGATGGAGTGATGTAGCATATAATCTCTTTATTTCCCTCCCCCCCCCACTTGCCATTTGTTAGAAATGGTTGCTAGGTGATGCTCCTTCCTTCTCGTTCTTCCCCCTCCCCGCTTTTGCAATCACCAAACATCAGTGATCTAACGTGGGAATATATTCAATTATATAATTAAACCTTCGGCGGGCGTTGATGTCTGTGCAAGAAAAAAACCTTGAATATTTTACTTTTGCATTAGCAGGGATATTATTAAAGCTGTCTGCGTGGGCTCAAGTGTCACCAGATTCTCTGAAGGTACAAAGTTTTATGCCTTCCTTAAATTCAATCTATCCAAGGTGTAGTTCTCTCAGTAAGTAAAAGGGCAACTTTGTTTTGGATCATAGCTAGTCCTTGGCTTGCAGTTCCCCAAAATTTTTGTTGCTAAGTAAGAACAGTTGTTAAGTGAGATTTTTCCCCATTTTACAACCTTTCTTGCCCCCGTTATTAAGTGAATGACTGCAGTTGTTAACAGTTGTTAAGTATTGTGGCCCGTATGTGGCCTGTGTAGCTAGTAGCTGATTCCGACAGCGAGGAGGCTGGTGTGAGGCTGCACCAGCAGCCTGTGCAGCTGGCACTCGAGTCAGACAATGAGGAGGCTGGAGAAGATGTGGTGCCAGAGGCAGGGATTCAGCCAGGGCCTTCAGAACCTCCAGAAACTCCCATAAGTGGAGAGGAAGAAGAGGAGGAGCCTCTTCTCAATGCATGAGCATGCAGAGCTGTTAAAAGGCAGGAGTGGCTTCTCAGGAGGAGGTCTCCTTGAGAGTAAGACTTGGGGCTAATTGGCCACTCCCTTAGCCTATTTAAGGAGGAACGCCGACTGAAGCAATTTGCAGGGAACAACTTAGTTCACATACCTTCGTGTCTTGTCTTTCTTATCTTATCAGCTTCCTGCAAATTGCTTCTGGGCATTCTGCCAACCATAATAAGTTTTCAGTTATTATTCTTTGAATTCTTTTGCAACAGCCGTTGTTGCAAAAGACTGGTTTATTCAGTAAATTAAGGTTTGAACAGACTTTGTGTGTGCTGCTTTCTTTGGGGTCCGTAGCTGGGGCAGAACAGTTAAGTGAATCTGGCTTCCCCCTTGATTTTGCTTGTCAGAACGTCAGAAAAGGGCATCACGTGACAACCGTCATAAATATGAACCAGTGGCCGAGTGTTCAAATTTTGACCACATGACTGTGGGGACCAGGAGTGGGTTTCAATTTCATTCGCTACCGGTTCGCTTGTGGCCGCACACGTGACGCTTCTCCGCATGTGCAGAAGCTTCTGTGCATACACAGAGACATCTGGCTGGGTGGGCGGAGCCTCCCCGGGTGGGTGGGTGGAGTATCCAGGGCGAACCGGTAGCAACCCACCACTGGTGGAGATGCTGCAAAGTTCATATGAAAAATGGTCATAAGTCACTTTTTCAGTGCCAGTGCTGAATTGGCACCGGATTCTTTTTTAATACTTTGCTAATCTTAAAGGAGGGACGCCGTGGCTTAGTGGCTAATATGCTGAGCTTGTCGATCAGAAGGTCGGCAGTTCAGTGGTTCGAATCCCTAGTGCCGCGTAACAGGGTGAGCTCCCGTTTCTTGTCCCAGCTTCTGCCAACCTAGCAGTTCGAAAGCACATAAAAAATGCAAGTAGAAAAATAGGGACCACCTTTGTTGGGAAGGGAACAGCGTTCTGTGCGCCTTTGGCGTTGAGTCATGCCGGCCACATGACCACGGAGACGTCTTTGGACAGCGCCGGCTCTTCGGCTTTGAAACAGAGATGAGCACCGCCCCCTAGAGTCGGGAACGACTAGTACGCATGTGCGGGGGGACCTTTACCTTTACCTTAATGTTAAGGCAGTAACATCGAGTATCTTAGAATTAAGGAGAAATTTCCTGACAGGGACAACAATTAATCAGTGGAACGGCTCGTCTTCAGAACTCCATTCTCAAGAAAAGATTGGATCATCATTTGTCTTTGATGTTATAAGGTCTCCTGCCTTGAGCAGGGGGTTGGTCTAGAAGACCTCTGAGGTCCCTTACAGCCCTATGATTCTATTTTTATTTCTAAATGATTTCAATGCAGTCCTGGGCTCCATCAATAAAGGAATAGCATGAAAATAAGTGATACTTATCTACTTATTTATTTATATTTCATACTCCTTATCTGTCCATCTCCCTCACACTACTACACTGGTAAGACCACCCTTGGAATATTGCATCTAGTTCTGGTCACCGGATTGGAACAAAAGAGGTTGAGACCCTGGAAAATGTGCAGGGAAGAGCAACAAAAATGATAAAGGGCCTGGAAGCTAAATTGTATGATGAGTAGTTGAGGGAGCTAAGTAAGTCTAGTCTATCGAAGAGAAGAATTGGAAGGAAAGTAAGTAAGGAAATCTTTTCTGACAGCAGGAGCAATTAATCAATGGAATAGCTTACTTCCTGAGGTTGTGAACAATTAAAACTCGGACCACACGTTTTCTGAGTAGTTTTTATCCCAGAGTTATAATTGCACTCAACAATGAACTAAAGGGCCACCATCAGTGAGCTGTTGGATAGCATTACTTGGTCTGTTGGGTGGATGTTTGGGTGGTTTAGGGGTGGGGAATTTGTGGTGGGTGGGGATGTGTTTGGGGATTGTTATGTTGGACCTGGTGTTTGCATGTTAAGTGAATTTCATTGTATGGATATACTGTGTATACATGTACAATGACAGTAAATTAATTAATTAATTAATTAATTAATTAATTAATTTATGGATGTCCCATCACTTAGAGGTTTTCAAAAGCAGACTAGAAAACCATTTGATCGAGCACCATCCTGCCTTGCACTGGTGATGTTACCTAATTTGGGTAATGAAAAGTCTGAAGAAAACAACCAAGCTCAGAGAGCGCCAAGGATTCCTCACTCCTGCAGGGGGTTGGATTAGAAGACCTCCGAGGTCCCTTCCAGCCATCAGGGAAATCCTCTGAAGTCTGCTACCAGTTCTGTGAGTCTGGTACTGAGCGCGCGCTTTGCGCCTGCACAGCACTAAAAGATTTAGATTAGCTAGAAAACAGGAAATCTGACGATTCTAGCTAATATAAATTGCACATCACAGCTGATCGTCACCCAGCTGATCGTCGGAAATACCGATTCGCCCAAACCGGTAGCATTTTTTCCTACCAGTTCGCGCAAACCGGTCTGAACCGGTAGCATTTCATCCCTGCTTCCAGCCCTGTGATCCTACATTCTATGTATTAAAATGGATCCTATTTCTCAGGGGAAGAAAATTTTTCAGAACTGCAAGTTGAGCTTCAGCGGATCTCTAGGCACAAAAAGAAAACTTGCTCTGATCTAGCAACCACATCATGTTACAGAAGAGCCGATATGTCTGTATGTTTGGATAAACACGTGAAGGTATATAACAGTGATGGCTAACCTTTTTGCTGTTGCGTGCCAGAAGCGGGGGAAGCACGGGGAGGACACGCGTGCACATGCCCACACCCATAATTCAATGCACCCCACCACGCGCTTTCGCACGCGACCCCCCGTGCAACCCTCACTTTTGGCATGCGATGGCACGGTGGGCTCAGTAGGCCCATTTTTCACCCTCCCCAGGCTCCAGAGGCTTTCTTGGAGCCTGGGGAGGGTTAAAACGGTCTTCCCCACCTCCATGGAGGCCCTCCAGAGACCGGAAACAGCCCATGTCCCAATTTATGGTGGGCATCAGCTGGCCGGTGCACACATGTGCACTGGAGCTGAGCTAGGGCAATGCTCACATGCCAACAGATATGGTTCCGTGTGCCACCTGTGGCACGCGTGCCATAGGTTTGCCATCATGGCTATATAACACCGAGCTGGATCCGAAAAGGCTACATGAATAACTCCTTCTCTATCCCGGGCCTTCCTTTCTCCCTCGGTAGTTGAAGATTACAATTCAGACAAAGTGCTTCTATTTATTCAGTGTTAAGCAATACAGTGCTAAAGCCAGCCAATTTCTAGATGCCTCTTGCTGTCAGCTCCACATATTGATTGTTTAATGAGAGAGAGCAAAACAAAATCTTAAGTTGTTGGAACAATGGGGAAACAGTTGGTCAGCCTTTGAAGAAGAAGCATCTATTATCTGAAGCCCATTCAGCATGCAAGGTTTGATCGACTCATCAACTGTTGAAAGCTCAAAATTCATTCATTTTCATTGGGTGAGAAGGCGGATTTGTTTCCCCACTTTCAAGTTCTCAAGGCAGAATTTAAAGCACAGAATAGAATATTCTTTATTGGCCAACTGTGATTAGACACGCAAGGAATTTGTTTCCCGGTGCATAAGCTCTCAGTAGACGTAATAAAGAGATAAATGATAAATCATGAGTCTGTAGAGATTCTCAGTCATCCAGGTCATGGTTGTCCCAAAGGTGTTTTTTTTTCAATTGGACTTTCTTGTTTTTTCTTTTGAAGACGTTTTGCTTCTCATCCAAGAAGCTTCTTCAGCTCTGACTGGATGGCGGGGAATGGAAGGATTGATATTCCTTGCACATTTGCATCCTTTTTGAGGGTCGTTGAAGCACTTGAAGGTTGATCTGCGTCCTCAGGGTCACCTGAGTGGTGGTCCTGCTTCCTGTAGTCTGCAATTTTTCCTCTGGAAATCCATTCCTCCTCCCACACCATTCAAAGGGTGTCCATCCCAAATTGTACCCTCTAAAAGGATGCAGAGGACCAGCTGTCTGCAAGGAATATCAATCCTTCCATTCAGAGCTGAAGAAGCTTCTTGGATGAGAAGCAAAACGTCTTCAAAAGACAAAAAAAAACCCCCCAAGAAAGTCCAGTTGCCTCCTGAAAAAGCATCTTTGGGACATAAATCATAAGGCACAATCAGAAATTATACGACACTATCATAAATCATAAGGTACAACCAACAAGGTGATAGTCACAAGATACAAATAGGAGAAGTTAATAGGAAAGATGAGAAGGATAATAGTAATGCAGTAATGGTTAGATATCCTTAGGCATGAGACAGTGCTGTGGGAATTCAAACTGATGGCATGGGGGGAAAAACTGTTTCTGTGTTTAGTTGTTTTGGCATGCAATGCTGATGTTTTGGCACCCTGAGAGGAGAAGTATCTATAGATATTTTCTCCTTCCTACCCACGCAACATACAGGTCCTCAGTGCAAGGCAGGCTGGTCTCAATTGTTTTTTCTGCAGTCCTAACAATCTGTTGAAGGTTGGCAGGAGCTGGGGAAAGAATGGGAGCTCACACCATTGCATGGTAGAATAGAATAGAATAACAGAGTTGGAAGGGACCTTGGAGGTCTTCTAGTCCAACCCCCCGCTTAGGCAGGAAACCCTACACCACTTCAGGCAAATGGTTATCCAACATCTTCTTAAAAACTTCCAGTGTTGGAGTATTCACAACTTCTGGAGGTAAGCTGTTCCACTGATTAATTGTTCTAGCTGTCAGGAAATCTCTCCTTAATTCTTGGTTGCTTCTCTCCTTGATTAGTTTCCACCCATTGCTTCTTGTCCTGCCCTCAGGTGCTTTGGAGAATAGCTTGACTCCCTCTTCTTTGTGGCAGCCCCTGAGATATTGGAACATTGCTATCATGTCTCCCCTAGTCCTTCTTTTCATTAAACTAGACATACCCAGTTCCTGCAACCCTTCTTCGTATGTTTTAGCCTCCAGTCACCTAATCATCTTGGTTGCTCTTCTTTGCACTCTTTCTAAAGCCTCCACATCCTTTTTACATCGTGGAGACCAAAACTGGATTCAGTATTCCAAGTGTGGCCTTAACAAGGCCTTATAAAGTGGTATTAACACTTCACGTGATCTTGATTCTATCCCTCTGTTTATGCAGCCTAGAACTGTGATGGCTTTTTTGACGGCTGCTGCACACAGCTGGCTCAAATTTAAATGATTGTCCGCTAGGATTCCAAGATCCCTCTCACAGTTACTACTAATGAGTGTTTAAGTCTCAAACCCAGACTGTTAGCTTTCCAGCCAACAAGTCCAGTGTCTTAACTGCTGAAGCCACCATACTGCCCCAAATGTAAATATGCAGCACACTAAATTATATCTTGTTTTTGTAGGGCCTCCCCCTCCCTACTTCTTTGGCCAAAATTTCTTGGAATGCAACCCGCCAGGACACTTGAAAAGCGAAGTGTGGATTTCTCCTTCCCCAAAAATGTTATGCCTCCCTGTTGAAAGAATACCAAGGCTAGTGGTGGGCTGTTGGGGGTCTGCAGGGGTTCGGAAGAAGCTCTAGCTAAGATTCTGTGCAGTTTGGAGAACCCCCAAATCCCACTCCTGGCTGGCCCCTCCCACCCCGCCCCTCCCCTCCCAGGAGTCCCTACATGGCCTGTTTTGAATGCAGGTAAGTGCAGGGCGTGCACGGAGGCTCGGGGAGGGTGAAAAATGAGCCTACCAGAAGTTCGGGAAGGCTGGAAAGAGGCTCGTCTCCGGCCTCCAGAGGGCCTCCAGAGCCTGGGGAGGCTGTTTTTGCCCTCCTGGAGGCTTGAGAAAAGCCTCCGGAGCCTGGGGAGGGCAAAAACACCTCCATGCCATGGTGCAGGAGGCCGACATGGCCACGTCCACCATGGTCACGCCTACCCAGCAACCAGGCAGAGAGCCCCTTGCTAAAATTTTTGAAGCCCACCTCTGATCAGGGCTAATTTTCAATTTCAATTTCAATTTCATTCAATTTATATGCCGCCCCTCTCTGAAGACTTAGAGCGGCTCATAATACATTTAAAATCCTAATAAAAAACATTTAGAAATTAAAAACATTAAAACTCATTCATACCATTCATGGCCGGATCTCGCAAGATTGCAAGAGTGAGATCAACGGCCCCAGGCCTGCCGGAAAAGCCAGGTCTTCATTGCTTTTCGGAAGGCCAATAGGGTGGGGATGGTCCGGATCTCAGGAGGTAACTGGTTCCAGAGAGCTGGGGCAGCCACAGAGAAGGCCCTCCCCCGTGGGCCCGCCAGCTGGCACTGTTTAGCTGACGGGACCCGGAGGAGACCGACTCTGTGGGATCTTACCGGTCGCTGGGAGCTATGCGGTAGAAGGCGGCCTCGAAGATAGCCTGGCCCTGAGCCATGTAGGGCTTTAAAGGTAATAACCAACACCTTGAATTGTGACTGGAGACCAATAGGGAGCCAGTGCAGCTCGCGGAGAATTGGTGTAATGTGGGTGTATCTAGGTGCACCCACGACAGCTCGCGCAACTGCGTTCTGGACCAACTGTAGTCTCTGAACACTCTTCAAGGGTAGCCCCACATGGAGCATGTTTCAATAATCTAACTGTGAGGTAACAAAGGCATGAGTGACCATGAGGAGAGACTCCTGATCCAAGTAGGTTCGCAATTGGTGCACCAGGCGAACCTGTGCAAAGGTCCCCCTAGCCACAGCTGACAGATGTTGCCTTAATCTTAGCTGTGGGTCTAGGAGGACACCCAAATTGCGAGCCCATTCTGAGGGGGACAATCCCCCCCCCCCAGGCTATGGGCTTTTCCTTCCATTGTCTGCAAAGTACGGATGTGCCTTTCTCATCAGTTATGCCATTGGCCATGCAGTTCTTTTCTAATATTGTTATCACCCAGTAGAAGAACCTGGGACCGCAGAGCTACTTAGCTGAAATCAAGAATGGGTATGGGCTGGTTGGATGGATGGTGTCCCCTGTTGACAACTAGATCTTTTCTATGCCTGCCACAGGAATAAGCAGTATGTAAAAATGTCACCGACAGAAAATGCCAGATGGAAAAAGGCACTCGTATCCCTTTCTAAATGTCTCTGAACTCGGTGCCAACATTCAAGCAGGTACTTCAGCAGAACGAAGGCCAGCGCTGTTCAAATTAAGGTCTTACAGTAGAAGACATTTCCTGCAAGGCTTTATTCCGTGAAAGTTTCGCTCGGTGCCGAGAACATAAGCTGCGAGCAAAATCCCAGGGATATAACAAAAGCCGTGTGAGATGGCTTCTTTAAGTAAGCGGAGTGGAGCCAGGAGTGTCTATGAAATAAATGAGAAATCGGGGAGATATAAGGCACTGTGAAGAGGCAAAAAATAAAATAGGAAGTATAACTCACCCAGGAATGACTTCTTGGGGATTGTGTGTTGTGAAATCTATGTGATTCTCAAGGGGGTCTGTCCAATCTATCATATATATAAGAAAATAAGCAATAACAGCTTGGGTAATTTACTCATCGTACAACTGCTACATTGGTCAAGAAGATAACTCAGTTGCAAAGATAACAGGCTATCCGTCCACAAAAAATAAAAATAAAAAAAAATAAGGGGGGGGGGAGTTGTTGTAAAACAGCACTGCTTTCATTTAAGTTAGATCTACAAACAAGGATGGATGGATGGATATCTGAGTTTAAAATGTGTGGCACTAAACGGAAGTAAAACCTATTATTTCCTGACTTCAACAATATTTTCCAATTTTACTGCTACTAAGGGATGTGATTTAGGGAGGGGGGGAGGGGAATGTGTCCAATTCATCTTCTCCATATTTTTAAAATGCTCCATATGTGCTGTCAAGCTTTCCCGAACAAGGCCACCCTGACAGAAGTACTCCTTGGACTGCCTATGAGATCGTGCAATCACCCCAATTACTTTTTAACATATTTTCGGGAGGTATAAAAGTTGGCCAGACATTTTTTGTGACTCATTCTTTGTGAAGTTTCATGCGTACCTTAGGAACAGAATGCCAAAATTGTCCCAGTGGAAGCCCTGGCAATTGCAAACATTTGACATCATCGATGGGATGGGATGGGATGGGATGGAATGGAATGGAATGGAATGGAATGGAATGGAATGGAATGGAATGGAATGGAATAGAATAGAATAGAATAGAATAGAATAGAATAGAATAGAATAGAATAGAATAGAATAGAATAGAATAGAATAGAATAGAATAGAATAGAACAGAACATATACCATTTCAGACAAGTGACTGTTTAATTTCTTCTTAAAGACCTTCAATGATGGAGCTCCCATAATTTCTGAAGGCAAGCTGTTCCACTGGTTAATTGTCCTCACTGTTAGGAAGTTTCTCCTTAATTCCAAATTGCTTCTCTTTGATTGGTTTCCAACCATTGTTTCTTGTCCTGCCCTCGGGTGCTTTGGAGAATAATTTGACCCCCTCTTCTTTATGGCAGCCCCTTAAATATTAGACATGCTATCATGTCACCCCTAATTTTTCTTTTCTTTTCTTTTCTTTTCTTTTCTTTTCTTTTCTTTTCTTTTCTTTTCTTTTCTTTTCTTTTCTTGGAATAGAATAGAATAGAATAGAATAGAGTAGAGTAGAGTAGAGTAGAGTAGAGTAGAGTAGAGTAGAGTAGAGTAGAGTAGAGTAGAGTAGAGTAGAGTAGAATAGAATAGAATAGAAGGAGCAGGAGCAGGAGCAGGAGCAGGAGCAGGAGCATTTATACTGCTATACCGCTTCACAGTGCTTTACAGCCCTCTCTAAGCAGTTTACAGAGTCAGCATACTGCCCCCAACAATCTGGGTCCCCATTTTACCCACCTTGGAAGGATGGAAGGCTGAGTCAACCATGCGCTGGTCAGGATTGAACTCCAGACTATGGGCAGAGTTTGCCTGCATTACTGAAGGCTGAGTCAACCTAGAATAGAATATAATGGAATGAAATGGAATGGAATGAACTGGACTGGACTGGACTAGAATATTGTAGAATATTGGCCAAGTATGATTAGACACACAAGGAATTTATCTCCACTGCATAAGCTGTCACTATAGATACAAAAAACAAAGCAATATAATCATAAAGTACCAATAGGAAAAGGTAGTAGAAAAGATGAGAAGGATAATAGTAATACAGACATACTACATGGGTAAATATCCTTACACATAACACAATGCTGTGGGAAATAGGTCTTTAGCAGAGTGATGGCATAAGGGAAAAAAACAGTCCTTGTGTTTAGATGTTTTGGCATACAATGCCCTATAGCGCCGTCCTGAGGGGAGGAGTTGAAACCCAGGATGTGAGGGGTCTTCCAGACTTACTATAAAATAGAGGTCTCCAAAAATGGCAACTTTAAGACTTGTGGACTTCAACTTCCAGAATTCCTCAGCCAGCCAGAGTTGCCAAGTTTAGAGAACGGTGCTAGAAAATATTCCCAATATGGCATCATTCTAAGGCACTGTAGGAAATTAAAATAGTGATTAGACCTGGCAGTACCGATGGCCTTTTCTGCTACTCAGTTCTGCCAAAGGAAAAAAAAAATCAAGACCTACTGAGGGACTTGAGTATGTGACATACTCAAATCTAGGATCAGCCCTGCTTGTCTTAATCTGGGCAACTGACTCAGCCTTCCATCCTTCCATCCTTCCATCCTTCCATCCTTCCATCCATCCATCCATCCATCCATCCATCCATCCATTCATCCATCCATCGTTTTCAGTGGTTAGAATGCAGTATTGCAGGCTGACTCTGCCCACTGCCAGGAATTCAATTCTGACTGGCTCAAGGTTGACTCAGCCTTCCATCCTTCTGAGGTGGGTAAAATGAGGACCCAAATTGTTGGGGCCAATATGCTGACTCTGTGAACTGCTTTGAGAGGGCTGTACAGCACTGTGAAGCAATACCATCTAAGTCTAAGTCTACGTCCTATTGCTATTACTACTACTTCTTCTTCTTCTTCTTCTTCTTCTTCTTCTTCTTCTTCTTCTTCTCCTCCTCCTCCTCCTCCTCCTCCTCCTCCTCCTCCTCCTCCTCCTGCTGACTGTAAACTGTTTAGAGAGGGCTGTAAAACACTGTGAAGCGGTATATAAGTCTAAGCGCTAGTGTTATTTTCAGTTTGGAGGGAGGGCACTGGTATGATAACCATCCATAAATTTTGAAGAGAGAGTGAGATAAATTGTGGGGTGGGGAGTCAAGGGGGACCTAGGGGTCTGGTGTTATTTCTAGGAAGAAGCAGAAACGGTGGCTACGGTTGTTAAAAAAAGAAAAAGAAAGAAAGGCAAGAAAGAAAAACCACCTTTACATGTTATTGATTTCTGTGCTTCCAGCTGTCACAACTCAGTAGGTTTGCTCTGGCAAAAACAGGGGGAAAGCCATGCTTTCTGTCTGCATGTGCTTGGCCTTTGACCAGGAGGTGGGAGGCTGCTGTAGCAAGCCACACCATCTCTCTGGGAGACCCAGGCATCAAACTTAGGGCAGCATCCCAGGCGTGCTCAATGAATCAAAGGCACTCACTTTGGAGACACTCGGTTTGGAACAGTATTTTGTGCCATCCCCTTGAAACCCTCTGTCCTACTTTGAAGGCTCGCAGGGTCGTGAGAGGCAGCGGTGCGGAGAATGAACTGGCTTACAAGTCCCAGGTGAAGCTAAAAACTTGGATAAGCAAGCAAAGTGTGGATATGTGTGGTTGGTTCACCTGTGACACTCTGACCGATCCATCTGAAACTTTGAGCTCGATCGATTCCCATGGTATATTGGAAACTGATGGAAAAATTCTTCATGGGGAGGAGGAGGAGGAGAAGGAAGGGAGAAGGAGACGAGAAGAAGGAAGAGGAGGAGGAGGAGAATAGGAAGAGGAGGAAGGGGAAGAGGTAGAAGAAGAGAAGGGGAAGAAGAAGAAGAAGAAGAAGAAGAAGAAGAAGAAGAAGAAGAAGAAGAAGAAGAAGAAGAAGAAGAAGAAGAAGAAGAA
>WNWU01000044.1:4534164-4547300 GCA_012654045.1 Ptyas mucosa
AATAGAATAGAATAGAATAGAATAGAATAGAATAGAATAGAATAGAAATAGAACAGAACAGAATAGAATTCTTTATTGGCCAAGTATTATTGGACACACAAGGAGTTAGTCAAAGATACAAGGATGATGGGATGTTTTGAATGAGAGATCATGATTTTATAGTGTCAAGGTGGAATTTGAGGAAAAATGACAATAGAAAAAGAAAGGAAAGAAAATACAGGTAGTCCTTGATTTATGACCACAATTGAGCCCAAAATTTCTGTCGCTACCAGTAAGTGTGAGATTTTAAGTGAATTTTGCCCTATTCCATGACTTTTCTTGCCACAGCTGTTAAGCGGATCCCTGCAATTCTTAAGTTAGTCACACGGTTGTTAAGTGAGTCTGGCTTCCCCATGGACTTTGCTGGTCAGAAGGTTGCCAAAGAGGAACACCTGACCCAGGAACTCAACAACCGTCATAAGTACTGGTCAGTTGCCAAGCGTCTGCATTTTAATCGTGTGACCATAGGAATGGTTGTAAATGGGAAAAAAATGGTCATAAATCACTTTTTTCAATGCCACTGTAACTTTTTTTAAAAAAAAAACAAACAAACCAATACTTTATTTTGTTTGAACAAAATGTACAAAGGGGCTTATATTAATGTTTCCCGCAACATTAGCTTGGAAATTCCTCCTACTGCTAAGCTTCAAAGGGGAAGGAACTCATTCTCTTTTTCTTGCCACAGCTGTCCCAGAGAACTCTCTACTTCTTCCCAGATTTTTTAATCCCACCTCCAGCAAGTGGGCCCTTGCCAGCAGCTTTTGCCTTCATCTCACCCAGTTTCTTTTGCTCCTCCTTCTGCTTCTCCTTGAAAGCTTTATCTTCCTCATCTAATTCCTTCGACTGCTTCTAGGGTTGCTTCAAAGGCTTCTTCCTTCCACCTTCGTGTCCCGACATGGCACTGTTCTGCTTCAGCTCCGGCTTCCCAAGGATTGTGATACACACCAACGGTCCTTATCAAAGTTATAACGTACCAAGAATAAACAAAGTCCGGCAAAAGTTGGCAACCAGCCCAGAAAACAAGATAAGACACTCACTCTCCAAAATGCTCTGTAATAATTACATGTTGTTTCCAGCAAGAAATTACTAACTGCATGCGACTTAAATAGGCTAAGGGACTGGCCAATTATCCTCAAACCTGACTCTCGAGACCTCCTCCTCCTGAGTAGCCCCTCCTGCCTTTTGGCAGCCCTTTGTGCTCGAGCATTGAGGAAAGGCTCCTCCACTTCGCTCTCTCCACTTGAAGGAGCCTCTGGAGGTTCTGAAGGCCCTGGCGGAGTCTCTGCCTCTGGCACCACATCCTCTTCAGCCTCCTCACTGTCTGACATGAGCGCCAGCTGTGCAGGCTGCTGGCGTGACCCCACACCAGCCTCCTCGTTGTTGGGATCAGCCACAATCCACACAGGCCACTGGCGGGCCACAACAGGCGCTCCTGCTGGTAGGCGAAGGCACTTCTTTCCTACCGTCTGGCTCGCCTCGCAAGAAAAGCCCCCCCCCCCAATGGACAACCCAGAAACTCACCGCTTCAATGCCGCTGTAACTTTGAACAGTCACTAAACAAATGGTTGTTAAGTCGAGGACCCACCTAGAAGGAAACAAGAATAAAAGTGGAATTTCTGCAGGAAGAGCAAATGTGATCCTGGTGAGAAAAGTGTGAATTTCCAAAGAGGATGACTAGAGAATGGTTGAAAGGAAGCTCTATGTGGGAGGAAGATGAGGGATACGTGTGTGAGAAAGAGGGAAAACAATCATTGTACAGAGTGACATAGAAATGTGTGGTTTTTCGCCTAATGGGAAGTATGAAAAGGATGCTTGGTGGGAAGATTAAACGCAGGGGGAAAAAAGCGGATGAGGGAAGATTTTAACAAGAAATGGCTGCAAAAGGTAAGGGAACTACACTGTAGAGTGGGTGTAGGCAGAAAAAAACGTAGTAGTAAAGAATGAAGTCAAAGAGAACTAGGATCGGTTATTTAAGACGAGGAAATAAAATATAAAGTGATTTTTGATAGTCTTTTTTTAAAAAAGTTATTCCTAACTTTAGGAAATGGGGAATGAAGGGGAACTTCTGATGAATATATTGCATAAGAGTGAATGCGCTGCATATGAAGGCAACAAACTGATTTGGAATGAACCTGAAGTAAGAGAATGCAGGAAGGGGCATTTCAAATATCTTATTTGAAGAGAAAACTGAAGCAAATACCACTGATGTTAATTTACCGTATTTTTCGGAGTATAAGACGCACCTTAGTTTTTAGGGAGGAAAATAAGAAAAAAACTGATTGGCAGGTGGATCGGCCTCCCGGAATACCCCCAATCAGCTGTTCCCAGAGGTGAATTTTAGCAACAGGTTCGTTGGTTGTGAGCTCTGTGCCTTGCTTTTTTTTGGCTTTTTTTTTCTGCCTCTGAAACTTCTGAAACTCTGTTTCAGAAAAAACTTTTTTTTTCCTGCCTCTGAAAGCCTCCAAAACAGAGCTTCAAAAAAGGCTTTTTTTTTCAGAGGCTTTTTTCTGAAGCTTCATTTCTGAGGCGTTTTTCAGCCTCTGAAACCTCTGCTTGAGAGGCTGGGTGGGGCTACATTTGGAGTATAAGATGCACCCAGATTTTCACCCTCTTTTTTGGGGGGGAAAAGGTGCATCTTATACTCCAAAACATACAGTAGTTTACTTTATTTTCATTGCACCTCGTACAACGTGAGCCTGTAGTACAGTGGTTTAAAGCACCCTGTTATTAACATCTATTAACATCTGCTGCTTGCAATTACTGCAAGTTCGAATCCCACCAGGCTCAAGGTTGACTCAGCCTTCCATCCTTTCTAAGGTGGGTAAAATGAGGACCCAGATTGTGGGCGCAATAAGTTGACTTTGTATAAATATACAAAAGTATGAAGGCTATTGCTTAACACACTGTAAGCCGCCCTGAGTCTCCGGAGAAGGGCGGCATATAAATCAAATAAAAATAAAAAATAAAAAATAAATAAATACAACGAAATTAACTGCCATCTTCAGTGCACATCATACATAAGAAAGCTATAAAAATAAAACAAAAACATACATCCTTCACATTCTATACAATTGAATTGAAAACCCTTGATACTGTATTTGTATTACACTATACAGTAGAATTCAATATAGTTACTGCCAGAGGTGGCATTCAGCAGGTTCTGACCAGTTCTGGAGAACCAGTAGTGGAAATTTTGAGTAGTTTGGAGAACCGGCAAATACCACCTCTGGCTGGCCCCAGAGTGGGTTGGGAATAGAGATTTTACAGTATCCTTCCCCTACCACGCCCACCAAGTCACACCCACCAAGCCACGCCCACCAAGCCATGCCCAGAGACAGTAGTAAACATTTTTGAATCCCACCCCTGGTTACTGCTCTGGAATAGAAGCTGTTTTTCAGCCTATTTGCCCTTGCTTTTATTGTCCTGTACCGTCTGCCAGATGGTAATAGTTCAAAAAAAAAAAAAAAGGATGCCCAGGATGAGATGGATCTTTAAGAACGTTCTGAACTTTCTTAAAGCAGTGGTAACTATAAAGCTCTTCCAAAGAGGGGAGAGGGCAACCAATGATCCTCTGGGCAATGACATTAACCCTCTGAGTGCTATCCAATCTGCCACTGTGCAATTGGCAAACCATACACAGGTGCAGTAAATTAATGTCTTATTTTGATTCCCATAGTGTTATGCAGCATGAAAAAAAAAACCTGAACTGCAAACATCTGTATTTGGCCTCAAGAAGTTGCTTTGCCTAATGGACAAGGGACAAAGAATCCAGGTGGACTGATCACTCAGGATACTAATGTCCAGTTCTGGTCACCACAATACCAAAAAGATGCTGAAACCCTAGAAAGTGTTTAGAGAAGACTAACAAAGGAGATATATGATCTGGAGGCTAAATTGTACGATGAACGGTTGACGAAGCTAGGTATGTCTAGTCTTTCAAAGAGAAGGTTTAGGGGTGACTTAATAGCAGTCTTCCCCCTTCCTTCAGGGGCTGTCACAGAGAAGCGGGGGTGGGTGTCAACCTATTCTCCAAAGCACCAGAGGACAAGAAGCAACAGGAGGAAGCTTATCCAATAGAGATTTTCCAAAGCACCTGAAGGCCAGACAAGGAATAATGGATGGAAACTGAAGAAGGAGAAATTCAACCTGGAAATAAGGAGAGATTTTCTGACAGTGAGAGCAATCAACCCATGGAACTGAAGTTGCCTTCAGAAGTTGTGGGAGCTTCATCACTGGAAGCTTTCAAAAAGAGTCTGGACTGCCATCTGTCAGAAATGGTGTAGGGTCTCCTGCTTGGGCAGGGGATTGGATCTGAGACCTATAAGGTCCCTTCCAACTCTGTTAATTTGTTAAAACTCTAATTTAGAAAGTAAGGAAAAATTTCCTGAGAAATTCAAAGGAATAGCTTGCCTCCTAGAGTTGTGGTTATCGCTTGGAGCTATTTTTCAAAAATAGGCTTGCTAGCTTTTGTGTCGGAAATGCCAAGGTGCTTCCAGGTGGAAAGGATTAGTCGGTGACATCACCATTGCCTAGGGGACACCTGTTTGGGAGGTCCTTTCATGTCCCTGTTTATGTTCCCACTGAAGTGGTTTCTACTTATGTACCTACATTTACAAACTGCAAAGTGGGCAGGAGCTGGAGAGAATGATGGGAAGTCACCCCATCACACAGCAGCACATGGGTTTCAAATGTTGGCATGCTGACTATCAACCCAGCGTTCTAACTAATGAGCCCCCCTGCTCTTAAAAATGACATAGACTAAAAATAGACTGGACAATCAGTATGGTACTATACAATGCCTCCTGCCTTGCCTAGGGAGTTGGACTAGAACAGGGGTCTCCAACCTTGGTAACTTTAAGCCTAGAGGACTTCAACTCCCAGAATTCCCAGCCAGCTGGCTGGGGGATTCTGGGAGTTAAAGTCCACCAGGCTTAAATTTTTCCAAGGTTGGAGATCCCTGGACTAGATGATCTCCAAGGTCCTTTCCAGTCCACTCTGCCAATCCTGGAAATGTGAAGGAATGGGTTATTCTTCTTCAGGGAATGAAGCAGGACAGTTGGTAGCTTGACCTCAATGAAAGCAAGCACATATGGAATATTTACACATCCCAACTGGCTATTCTTATAAGCAAATTGCTAAGGCTCAAGTTATGGAAATGACCTCTCAGTTGACTGCCAACTCCTGCTGTTCAGGAAATGTTGGGTCCTTAGTGGTCTCTGGGATTGGTGGTTTTCTTGCAGACATTTCATTACCAAACTGGGCAACATCATCAGTGCTAAAAGGGAGAGGAGTTTTCTCTAAGTTTATATGGTAGCAGTTTGCGGTGTCAATGTTGGTGCAAATGTTTCTTAAGAGTCTAATCACCAAGAACATTCCCACCCACTCTGATAGGGGAAGCCTATATACAAATAAAGAGCAAACCCAACTCCTGTTGTGACCCACCAGCTGCCAGAAGAGCTGCGGCAGACTCGGATGATGAGGAGGTTGGGGAGAAACTTGGGTCAGTGCTGGAGTCTGGGGAAGGCTCTGATGGATGCTCTGCATCAGATGAAGAGATAGAGCCAGGGCTGTCCGACATTTCCCAGCCACCGGAGAGGCAGCTGCCTTTGGAGGCTGAGATGATTGAGGAGGAAGAACAGCTGGGGCCTGTTCCAGATGCACGTATGCGTGGTGCAGTTAGGAGAGGAGAACAACGGAGGATAAGGAGTCGACTCAGGAAGCAAAGCACCCATGGATGTAGAATAGCCCTTCCCTGGCGGGGGTACAAATAGAAGGGAAGGGGAGTGGTTGTCGTAGGAGACAACAGTTCATATTTCTGAAGATTTTTCTCACTGTGTTTTGTGCCACAAAAGCTGCTTGCCAGAATTTAATTTGCAGCCTTTCAGCTGGGAGCTCACAGCCTTGTAATTATGGAAAGGAACCAGGGGTGAAATGTTCCCGGTTCTGACCGGATCGCCCGATCCGGTAGCGATGATGGCGGGCGGTTGTGAGAACCGGTAACAAAAATCCCTGCCCACCCCCCATGCCCGGCTGAGCCACGTGATCATCAGAGGCTTTTTTTCTTTTAAAGCATTTTTTCTTCGGCCAAAAACTGCTTTTAAAAGTAAAAAAAAAAAAAGACTCTGATGATCGCGCGGCTCAGCTGGGATCATCAGCCGAAGAGGTTGTAGAAAAAATGCTTTTAAAAGTTAAAAAAAAAAAAAGTTGGCCACGCCCACCCAGTCACATTACCCCACCAACACCAACAAGCCACGCCCACAGAACCGGTAGTAACAAATTTTACATTTCACCACTGCAAGGAACTGATAAGGTCTGTAACTGAAATTAACTCCTTGAAGGACTCTTGCCCGGACTTTTTGGTGGGTGAATGCCATTAATTCACAAAGGTAAATAAAGGTTTTGGTTTTTTTTTCGTGACCAGGAGTTTGTTTCTTGCTTCTGCTAAGGCTGGGTCAGAACCAGTGGTGGGTTCCTCCCAGTTCTGCCCGGTTCCACCGAGCTGGTAGCGGTGACGATATGATGTCACTGAACCGGTTCTGCCCCCCCTCCCTGCATTATTCTTACCTTTTATTTGGCCCCACCCCCAATCTATTGCTGCCTCCTGAGTCCCAGCTATCGGCTAGAGAGAAAAAAAACTATTTAAACTCTTGCCACGGGGCTTCTGGAGCCTGCAAAAATAAACGGGTAGACCAGTGCCTCCAAAAACAAGTACAGCTCTGCAAGTAGTTAAAAGCCTGGTAGACCTCTGCTAAATCCTAAAGAATTGTCATATGATCATTAAGCCACGCCCACAAAATAAGCCACGCCCACAGAAGCGGTAGTAAAAAAATTTAGAACCCACCCCTGGTCCTCCCAACTCCCTTCTAGCTCTGATGATGTTACCTAGTTTGAAAAATGAAGTCTTTTTGAAAACCAGGAATCTCAGAGAGAACCGAGGACCCCACAGTTCAACCCTGAGCTATAAATATTCTCTTCTCTTGATACCACACAAGGAAATGGACAAGAATGAAAAGTTGCTAGTGTACAATGAGAAAAAAAAAAAAGAAGCTATGCCACTTCCCTGGGTAGGTGGAATAACCTTTCCCAGAGTTTTGGAGGTAAAACCTTTCCACTGGCATCTTGTCCTCATTTGACCTGGGTTATTCCACATCATTACAAACTGCGGCTGTTTCTCCGTCTCAAACTTCTTCCTTTTCTTTTATTGACTTCTACTCTGGCTGAACTCTTCCAGCTGTTTACTTTCAAACATCCTGAAAGCTTCATCTTTGTCGGTGCTCAATTTATCTCACCAAGGTTTGAGATTAAAAGGGGCAAAGGGAAAAAAACAACAACTCGACAACAAAACCCTGTAACAACAAAAAAGAGGTTTTTTTGGTGACCACGTGGACTTGGTGAGTGGTCCAGGCAGTCACCCAGAAGAAAAAGCAGATGGGGGGAAACGGTGAAACCTGAATTGTACATACAGTATACTGTATATAAAAATAATAATGGGGGGTTATAGCGGGTTCAGGATTTAAAGGAAATTGTGCATAAGGAAATGAAAGGGGAGGGAAGTTTTAGTGTTATTTCTTGTTCCAACAGGGCAGCTAGGTGGCTCAGTGGCTAAGATGCTGAGCTTGTCGATCAGAAAGGTCAGCAGTTTGGCAGTTCGAATCCCTAGTACAGATCTCCTGCATGAGCAGGGGGGCTGGACTAGATGACCTCCAAGGTCCCTTCCAGCTCTGTTTCTGTAAAACTGTGAATTTCTTCTTACTCCAATACGAGGACCATTGACTTGAAAATACAAAGTGGGAACATAAAATCAGCCAGAGACATTCAGAGATGGTAATACCATTCCCCCCACTTGATGGCATGGCTGGAGAACTGAGGGATTTCTCTACTAAAACCTCTACCTTTGGGGGGTCTGGGTTCATATTTCAGACATTAGAAAAGTTGTGGGGGGTGACTCATGAACAATCAGCTTGATGGTCAGTTGTGGTTGTAAGAGAAAGCCTACCTTGATAACAAATCAAAAGGAATTCCGGGAAAGGGAAGATCACATATACCCATTTCTCAGGAATAGGTTTATTTCATTTTAGTGTATGCTGAGTAGTGTACATTTAAAGTGACAATAAAGTTTCTGTTCTGTTCTGTTCTGTTCTGTTCTGTTCTGTTCTGTTCTGTTCTGTTCTGTTCTGTTCTGTTCTGTTCTATTCTATTCTATTCTATTCTATTCTATTCTATTCTATTCTATTCTATTCTATTCTATCCTATTCTAATTTCATTATATTCTATTCATTTTGTAATTCTACTCCACTCCACTCCACTCCACTCCACTCCACTCCACTCCACTCCACTCCACTCTATATTCTGTTCTGTTCCGTTCCGTTCCGTTCCCATTCCATTCCATTCCATTCCATTCCATTCCATTCCATTCCATTCCATTCTATTCTATTCTATTCTATTCTATTCTATTCTATTCTATTCTATTCTATTCTATTCTATTCTATTATTATTTGTCGGAAACATGTTTATTCTATGATAAATAGATGCATAGAATCAAAATCGCATGAAGTATTAGTACAGCTTTATAAAACCTTAGTAATATCACACCTGGAATACTACATCCAATTTTGGTCACCACCAGAGGTGGGTTTCAGCAGGTTGTGACCAGTTCTGGAGAACCGGTAGCAGAAATTTTGAGTAGTTCGGAGAACCGGTAGTAAAAATTCTGACTGACCCCACCCCCATCTATTCACTGCCTCCCAAGTCCCAGTTGATTAAGAGGAAATGGGGATTTTGCAGTAACCTTCCTCCAGGAGTGGGGTGGGGATAGGGATTTTACAGTATCCTTCCCCTGTCACGCCCACCAAGCCATGCTACGCCACGCCCACCAAGCCACACCCACAGAACCAGTAGTAAAAATTTTTGAAACCCACCACTGGTCACCACATTACAAAAAAGAGAGAGGGAGGGAGGGAGGGAGAGAAAGAGAGCGAGAGAGAGAGAGAGAGAGACAGACAGACAGACAGACAGACAAACTGACTTTGGAAAAAGTGCAGAGAAGAGCAACTCAGACAGTTAAACGCCTAGAGACTAAAACCTAAGAAGTACGGTTGCAGGAACCGCGTAAGGCTAGTCTAGAGAAAAGAAAGACTAGGGGTGACACAATGGCAGTGTTCCAGTATTTGAGGGGCTGCCCCAAAGAAGAGGGGAGGGGTGTCAACTTATGTTCCAAAGCATCAGAAGGCAAGACAAGAAACAGTGGATGGAAGCTAATCAAGGAGAGACGCAACCTTCTAACAGTGGGGACAATTAACCAGTGGAACAGCTTGCCTTCAGAAGTCGTGGGTGCTCCACCACTGAAGGTTTTTAAGAAGAGACTGGACAGCCACTTGTCTGGAATGGTAATAGGGTCTCCTGCTTGAGCAGGAGGGTTGGACTAGAAGACCTCCAAGGTCCCTTCCATCTCTATCCCGATTGATTGAAATTGCACCAAAGTTTCTCATCTTTTTTTTTCTTCCTCCGTGAAATCCCATTCAACTTCCCACCATCATCGCAGAATCGCATTCAGTGCAACCAGGGGCGCCTCACGTTTCTTTTGGAGTTTCGTTTGCTCTTGCAACGAGGGTTGTAACACTCCGTCTGATGATCCCGACGTCTTTCTGATTTTAAAAGACAAGGACCCCCTCTCAATCGGCAACCATTCTGCGCCACGAAGCTTTCCTGCTATGATCTAAAATTTATCTTGGATCTGTTGGGAGCCCTCAAACCGCTGTCCCAGAAGGTTGCCTTCTCCTGTTACCTCTTCCCTTTTTTATTTATTTATTGCTTTCAAGAAAACTTGAAAGAAAATTCTGGGTTTTTTTCCCTCCGTTAAACTTCCTGCCTCTCAGATAAAAAAAAAACAAAAAAAAAACAGGAGCAATTTTCTGCTTGAATTTCTCACTGACTAAATCCATTGATCATCCTTTCTCTCTGTGAATGAGGAGAGGTTTTTCTGTTTAATAACTCCTATCCTTCTTGGTGGGTTCCCCCCCCTCTTTCCCTCCTCTCTCTCTCTCTCTCTCTCCCTTTCTCTCCCTCTCTCCCTCCCTCTCTGTCTCTAGCTTTTACTCATTTGTGTTGTGTTGGTCAATCCAGCAGACCATTCCTTGGAGAGTTAAAGAGAGCACAAAATTGAAGTTATTTTATGCTTGGGCTCTCTCCATCCCAATTTTCAGATCTTCATGTCAATTTTCACACATCAGTGTCATACAGGGAACACGATGGAAATTTTTTTACCAGAGTCCTTGGGAGGTGTATATACATAACCCAACGGCATGCTCGCTCAATATGCCGGCACAGAAGCATCTGTCTTTCGCAAAGCACAATTCTATCTATAATCAATGTGCATTTAAGAAATGTAACTTCGCTCAGACCTGGAGTTTTTTTTTTTTTAATGCTTCTGTTACATCTCAGGGAAAAGAAAAAAAATAAAATAACATCAGCCCAATTTGTCTGCTGACAGCATTCTCATGTGAAATCTTTTTATGCCGAAAGGCTGCCTCTACTCAACCTCTTTTTCTTTCCCACTGAACACCCGAAAATGACTGTTTATCATGCAAGCTAATTTGCTAAATGCCAGCTAGCGCATCTCGCTGCCCCTTTTAGTAATTTCTTACCACATGAACGGTTTTTGAACAGGTCATGATGTCCCTTTTTGAAACAGGTGGAGCATGGGGGGGGGGGGCACGGCTTAGCATTTGGAAGCCAAGCGCGTCATATTTAAACCTCCAGGAGAAGATCTGAGGATGTCAGGCGCCTCCGTGGTGTCACTGTGCAAACGAGACAAATTATATTCTTTGTGCTAATTGACTCCTGCAAATTTTGCAATTTGCATCGGTTGCAGTCCTCTCTCCGTAGACAGGATACAGAAATCTGTAAGCACGGGTGTGAGTAAGCGTATAAAGAGAGCTTACATTCACAGGTGCTTGATACTTCAGTCATCCAACGATGAACATGTATGTGTGGGAAAATGGGAGGGGGGATTGCATAGAGTATGGGTGACATGTAGTCAAAATAACAATCCTTTCTCAGAGAGTCAAGGACGCTTTGCCCTGGCACCTGGAGTCGGATGACTGGGAGGTGTCTTCAGTTTGGGCGGTGGATGATTGGACCATGAGATGGACATGTGGGTGCTGGGCAGGGGCTTGAACTTTTTTTTGGGTGGGGAAAACTTGGAAACTTTCAGATTCGGGTTTTCCCAGATGTGCCAATATGACATCTTCAATAAAAAGGAACTTTGAGGAAACTCAAGCCTTGGAGTCTTCTTTTGTTGGGGGTGTTACTTGGAACCCTGACATTAACCTGAATCGTTGGGGGTGTTACTTGGACTACATATCAACCGTACTCTATGCAATCCCCCCTCCCATTTTCCCACAGAAGAAAATGTGGCAGGCCTGAAGGCCCAAATGTAAAAGATGGCTTCCAGGTCTGACAGTATGTCTGAAGCGTCCCGTTTCCATGATCTAGTTAATGTTCTAATTCTATTTAGTATTTGCAAACAATCATTTTCTTAATCTGAAATCTATTCTATTTTTGCAGCGTCCTTAGCATCCAATAAAAAGTGTTATCGCAAAAAAAGCACGGTAAGAAAAGGAGGAGAAACTGAAGACATGGTAACATGTGCAAGCTTAAAAGGGGACTTTCTGGACTCTTCTTTGGAGATCTGATATCTATGTACTTTTCGATTGCAGGAGGAGACATGGATGGTAATATTGAGGCGGATCTTAATGTAGGACCTCCATGAACCATCAGACCTATCCAAATTAATACCTTTTAAGCATTACATCTATGGATGAGGCTTGAAGCTTTAGTAAAAAGTAATTAAGTTGGTGAGTTAATGAAGTTCGCTTTCCCTTACCAGTTAATGTCCATTGTAAGTGGCTGCTGCGAAGGAGAGAAAGCTATCAGGGAACTATCCTTCTGAGGAACGTTAAATTTTCTGGAAACGTCTATTTATTCCTATTTCTTGAATCACTAAAAAAAAAAAAATTCTATTTGGCCAGCATTATAGAAGTGAGGGTTTAAAAAAAAAATCTTTAAATCCTCCTCCTCCTTTTTTTTTTTTAAAGGTACCATACAGCTTGATTTTACAGGTCAGTGCAACTTGTAATGGGAAATTTGGAGCCCTTGGGAGAGGGTGGTGCTAAATTTCTGAATCCAGTCAGTTTGCATGCTTTGTTAATCACAGCTTGGTGCACGTAAAAGTTGACAAATTCTAATTGTCTGAGGAGCGATAGATCTCCCTTGAATTGCAAGGAATTGTCATGGTGTAATGTAGAGCTTGGAAAAACATCTTTTTCTGACTCCCTCTCTCCCTCCCTTTCTCTCTCTCTTTCTCTCTCTCTCTTTCTCTCTCTCTTTCTCAACCGACTGAAATTTGTACAGCTGCACATAACAAATAGCTAACCGGGACCCCTCTCCTTTGATTCCGTGTGCGGTCCCGAGACGCGATAGCTTTATCATAATTGTTATCCCTCTTCGATCTGAACATGGGAAATGAACGAGATGAGTGCACCGCTGAGCCTCATAGAGATCAGCCAATATTCTCCATAGTTTTCCTGCCGAGATCACCGGCAACTATCTACTGTAGCACAACAATGTTTAACTAAAGTTATTCTCAGAAGGCTTGTCGAAACACACAAACAGCTGGCCTGGTGCCACGTCTCTTCAGGCAGCGCTCTTTCCATAAAAGCTAAAGGAAGGAAGGAAGGAAGGAAAGAAAGAAAGAAAGAGGAGGGATTCTGTAGACCAGAGAAAGAAATCTCGAGGGATAGATCCAGGTTTTCTTGGAAAACTACTGGGGCCAAATCTGTCCAGCAGAATTCCTTGGAGCTGATGACTCCATTCCTGTACCGCCCAACTGCCTCTTTGGAGGCCGCTGCAACAAGCCACAGGAGCAGCACAATTGTGCTTTGTGATGGGGCTTTGTGATGATGTCCCTGTATCTTTTTTGCCAAAATCAACTAAAAATCCTGATAATTTATATAGTCCGCTCCCGTTTTTCATATTAGCAATAGAAGTAGCATTTATTTATTTATTTATTTATTTATTTATTTATTTATTTATTTATT